>DWDU01000438.1:0-19122 GCA_018245575.1 Jemadia suekentonmiller | reverse complement strand
AGTTTAAAATTTGTTTTTTTGTAAACAAGTATTCGCTTTGAAATAATGTCAAAATAACATTAGCAGATAAACGATTAGTGTTCCAGGTGAACAAAATAAAAACAAGTTTATTGGGAAAACAAGGAAAACTCATTCCACGCCTCTGTACTTTGCATTGAATTATAAAAAGTTCCACAGTTGCTAGGTAGACGATTTTTTTCATAAAAACCTAAACACATTATGAGTTATATCTAATTTACATATAAATCAAGATAACTCATAATATTGCTAAACAGTCATATACGTTTAATACGTACTTTACTGACATAAAGAAAAAATCGCTTATTAAAAATTAACGTTAAAAGGTACTTAATGAAAATGATAATTAAAAGGTACACAATGAACATGAACATCAAAAGGTACTTAACGAAAATGAACTTTAAAAGGTACTTAATGAAAATGTCAACTTTACAATAATACAAATATTTCATTGACGATATACATATTATAAATTACACAAGACAAATTTAGGAACGGTTCAATCAAATATATCTTATAAACCTGCAGCCCAATTACTTAAAAATGCTGTTACACAGTACATTAAAACCACGTTTAAACCTTCCGTGCAAGCTTTTGGCGAAATGGGAATGAACGGCTTCCTCTAGAATCGTAAAAATATACCAGCAACCGTTAGCCCGGACGAAAACAGGACCTGTGTAATTGGCAACCCTAGCGCGCTCCCCGCACCCCTGCGACCCGGCCAGATATTATGCAGGGGGACAATTGAAGTGCGGGGCGAAGACAACCTGTGCCGAATGGACCACCCGGATCTCCCACCCTTACCTGCATCCCTTTCAAGTAAAACAACTGATGCCGCAATAAAAACAAACCAGATGCACTTTGAGCGAAACAAACTAGAAACACACTCGACCCAAATACGAAGGTAAATATTAAACTCGCGTCTCTGAAAATCTAAATCAACAAGGAAAGCGAACGGAACATTTACGTACTGGTAGGTACGGTAAGAGATATCCGTATACGAATTTTTCCTACGATCCAATCCAAACCCGATGTTCCGTGATTGAAATTTATTTTAAAACGTTTTCTATAAAATTCTCCGCGGCGTTCGTTTATTTTAGTTGTATACTTTGATCTTTTTCTCGTTAACTATTCGTCGGCAGAAAGCTCCTTTGTTCACTGTGACAATGTTATGTAAATACAAATAATAGAATATAAGTATACATTAAAAATAATAATAGCAACAGACTTACCACCTATTCCATAATGGGACGTAAACGTAACTGGTGAAACATGGGAGTGTACTACACTCCTCTGCCTACCACTTCGGGGATTACAGGTGTGATATTACGTTTGCATAAGTACTATACTAGTTTTTATCTGAAGTTTCATAGTTTAATAATGATTCTAGTCGCTAACCTAAGTATAATCTCATATACTAGTTCAGAGGAGCTTTATTGTAAAATGAATAAGCTCAGCGAAAACATCTTACACTTTTATCACTGTCTTGACTATTTTTCTAAAGACGACACGCAATGTCACATCGAATATTTTCCGTTGGGGAAGAAATCTGAATTCCAGAAACCGCCCTTTGTCACACAATGACATCGGCAGTGATATAGTTAATTCTACCTGACAGAAATATAAAAGGATCATTAATCGTCACGTACCTACATAAATCATAGCCGTTAGTAATGTATATTAGAAAGTAATCTGGAACGCGACCGTGTAGACATTACCCATGAATGTATCCTTTATGTTAATCACTGTTTTTATTATTGTGTAACGATTTGAGGTCTCAAGAAAGAAGATGAAGATGGTGTATATACTAGTAACATACAATAACGTTATAAAATTTACTTGCAACGTCCATTTTCGCAACAATTAAATAGGCGTTCAGTTATCAGCATACATTTTTGTTACCCGTACAATATAATGTTACAATTAACTAAATTGACATTAATTGTTATGTTTATGTTGTTAGTCCTGGTTTCAAATCTGGGATCGGACACTTAGATTTTCTAGTAGAGTCTGGATATGTGCCCGGTGTATGGTAATAGACCCACCATCTAATCGATATTGTCATGTAAATGTAACTGCTGAAACGTGGGAATATACTATACTTATCCACCTACCTCTTCGGCTTCGGGTCTTCGGATTACAGGCGCGATGTTTCGTCAATGTTACGTTACGTTACGTTACTTTACTGAAATACAAACTATTCGTGTGAATAAAGGATTTAATCGCAACGCAGAGTACAATATGAAACGGATATTTATGTACATATTATTGAGTTGTATCATCAGATACGTGAAAATTTTTTATAGGACAATATAAATTTATAAAAACAAATACATGTTATTAATATACTTATTTGTACGCGTGTGTGTGTTTACTTCTACTGAAACATAAAATAACATGTTGATAAGAATTTACAAATAAATTTATATCTCAACTGTTTAGACTGTTCTCGTTTTGTTTCCACGCCCGACCATCCATCCAATTAGTCACTTTTGTTATGCATGCTGAAGTATTGTCGTCAATAACTGATTCTATCTGCAACAGTGATGAAAAAAATAGTCAAAAACCATTTAATCATTTTCAAAGTACTCACCGACACCAATTAAAACTATATGCCTTGAATATTTGAAAATTGACGCACTGATTGTAAATTCATCGTTTCCAATAACCGAATGACTCTTTTCTACAAGCGACTGTTCGTTTAATTTCATTCATTTACATTCATTTGATCCGCTGTCAAAGTTTTAACTTTATTGTCTTCAATGAAATATCTTGTATTCAATTTAACAGATACCTATCTGTCTAAATTTATTAATTTCCTTTAATTAAAATGTCTTAAATATTTCATTAATCGCTATAAAATTACTCTCGTTAGGGAAATCAAACACTTACTCTACCTAATTGGCTATCGACCTGGTTACATTCGAATTTCCCAGAATCGCTAGGCGATAATGAAATTACGAATTGACATTTCTATTTTGGGCATCTATAAAACATTTTGGGTTCGATACAGACTAATGGATGAATCACAAGTTACCGAAACAGGTATGCTTATATAAAGAGAGAATTTGAAAGTAGCTTATCAGGTGCCTAAGGGTAAAGTTATTTGGCGCTTGGTGTTCTCTGTCTACGCCGTAAGAGACCTAGACTGACGAAATAATAATTAAAATGTTATATATTCACAGCAATAACAGTGTATATATGAGGGCCAATATTTCTGAGTTGATGTAAATTACCAAATAGAATGAAAGATTTCCTTATGCTAGGCTAGCATAATATACATCTCATTTTAGAGTCTTTAGTACGTTTTTTTATTATGTGATAGGTGAGCATTTCGCCGCAATCCTGCTATGTTTATAGTCCAGTAATATCGTTCCGTGAATTTAAATTATTTCGAAACCTTGCCGGAAATTAGAAATTTTCGAAAACTTCCTCCAGGTGATGTTCAAATGGTAAAACCGCTAAAATTTACCTTTAAAATTTAACATGCTTCGATGTGGTTGCCCAACTAATGAAACAATTTTACAATGCTCCAGCGAGAGAAGCGGATATCGAAGGTTTGTATTTTCATCCTCCATTCTCGTCTATAACAAAACGTTGTTTCAGTGGATACTTTTACTCTTTTAGTGGATATTCTTAACAAGACTTTTCTGTTTAATTATAATATTTTATTGCATATTTAATATGACAAACATGTTGACCGGAAACATTACCCGTCACTAAAAGCAAATAATTGCCCCGGAAAGGCTTAGAAACAGCTCTTCTAATTAATATACAACTCTTAAAAATCTGTCTCTAGCTAGAATCGTTTTTTCACTTTGTAAAACTTCTAAACTTAGATTTTACTATAATTAAAATATACTGTAATCGTAACTTGTAATTAATGCCTAGATACGTAATATAGTTTTAACGTATTTAAATCCAGCGCTTGAGATCTACGGTATCTAGTATTGGCTGCACATACATGAGTACAACTTGTGTCTGTATCCTGCACTTGGTATGACTACAAGTGAACGAAGTATCACACACGTACCCTTATTCATTAACGATTGACCTATTTGGTCCGTCACTTATTACTTGGGATATGGGATTGACATTTGGCCACAAACAGGCGTGCTTTGGGGACGAGTGTGCAAATAAATTGACCGTCTACTTTCAGCCCACGCGGTGGGACACCCGGTTAGATTTTTCCAATATACACTAAAAGTAGTACTCATATCACTAGACCGAATGAGTGAGCGAGTGATATTTATTCTATCCGTTTCAGGCAAATGCAAACAGAATATACTGACTACAGATTAAAATTGCAGTTCGATGTGTCATTTCAAAAATATATTTTTTTATAGTAAAATATTTCAACCCCTCTTCATTAATACCTCTTTCTGAGAGTCTAAGAATATGTTATGTTTTGTGTATCTTGCATTATTTTGTTGATAGTAAAATAACAAATATAGTAGAATATCTAATAATATTCGTAATGTACCATAGTAATTTTCTTCTAATTAATACAACAGTTAATATAACAATTAAAACAACTATACAACTATTAATACAACAACTTATAATTAATACAAATATAGAAATTCTAATAGGAGTGTCTGTTTTTTACACACTGTTAGAAATAATATTGAAAATAAATTTAATTGAAATAGAAATTTGTGCACAAACATCTTACAGAGAACAATAAGAGTTTCGAGACCGAAATTATGAACACGCCGAGAGAACTTCGAATAAGTTTCCAAATACCACCCTTATTACGACGCAAATAACCGTTACGAATATATCGCTAGAAAGTTCCTTAAGAAAGAATTATACAAGGTTTCTTTTCAGAACAAATTGCGAAAAACAATAAAATCACATTTCACCATTTTTATTCGTTCACACAATTAACTAGTAGATTAATTATGTAATGAAATAATAATATTGCTGGATGTATTATTAGATACTAATATGAATATACTTGTTTTTTTCACACACCATAGCATTAGCCACTAGATGTCGGCTGATAGACGCAGTTAAAACTTAATCAAGTACTAGACGTAGTGAAATAATGACCACTTACTCATGTTTTCGCAATGTCGATCAGCAACTATAGAGGTCTAATGGTACATATGACACTATAATACTCATATGTCCTATGCCATACTATACTAACATGGCAGTACTAGGGAATTATTACTTCTATGGCATCGAAGTGTAACAATTTTCTATCTTCCTTTCTTTGTTTACGTCACCGTAGCCCGTGATCTAAACGCGTTTATCGCATTTTTACGACCTAAACGATGAATTACAGACGAATATGATTACGTTAAGTCGTTAAACGTATTAAATGATGGTACTATTTTAACGTATTCAATGAGTGCTTAAAATTATTTTACGTAATGCATGAACGCGTTAATATATACACGTATTATATTAATGTGATCATTATATTTTATTGATGTTGACATTGTATTTGAATTTTAATTGATTAATGGAATAATTGACGTTTATATGTACGACTGAATTAATTGATTAAAGGTAACGGATGGAACAATCATGTGGTTTTGTAATTATACAATACAATACAAATTTATTTTACAAAATCAGTATATAGTGAATATCAAATGATCCAATTGTAGTCTGATTAACCGCACGCCGTTCTGTAATCCTTAATTAAGCCCGCTTCTAATTTATACAAACAGATCCATCATTAATTTATCCATTCAATGCTTATTTAGGCGTAAATATTTACTAAACGGTCCAAATAGGAATCGGATACCACTAACATATATTCTACGTCTATGTGCAAATTGCACTGTTGGACAGTTCGTAGTATTGATTTACGCGTCCGTAATTTGAGTTGTTTCATACAGAACTCGGTACAAAGTACATAACTTGTTGAGGGCAACCCTTTTTATGGCCCTCTGAAGTCCGCGGGCCCGCCCCACAGCTTCATCAACACGAAGAATAATTCAGTATGCTATTTCAGAGCAGATTGTTGTTAAATTTAGATTAAATTAAATTGAAGACATGGTTAAATCGCCAATTGGTTCTCGAGGAATCAATTAACTGCTTCAAAACCTACTTTTAAGTCGTCTAATAATAACAATGACAAGATTATGTGCCTGAGAAAACCTCTAAATCACAAAACGTCTATCACCGAAGCCACTGCACTTTCTAGTTGTTTAAGTTTACAGAACTCTATAAATTTCTAACTGTATCCGCGCTACGACCTATTAAGCTAGATCCGTTCAGTGGCTTAAAAAAGAAACTTTATTGATGACTGAAATGTCTGTATTTATTGTTATTTTAATTAACTTGGGCAAAGCACAAAGTTTGGTATTGAATGAACATATGATCAGGCTATATAACTATTGCATCAATACGGTCCGTTACGGCGTACGCAAACATCAAGGTCTTACCAAGAATATAGCTACACCAGTTATTGTTCTAAAAACACGATGCTTATAACGAATTTAGAATCGAAAATCAAACAATCCGGTCAATCCTTTTTGTAAAAAAAAACGCTAAGAACAGAACACAAAAAAATTAAATGTACAATGTTTACTTACTATAAATTTCAGCAATGTTTCAGTATTAATATAAGTACTCGTACTTGTACATATACAATCGTAGAATATAAGAAACACTGTACGGAATTTCATACCTGTACCCCTGGACGACGAATTTCACAAAAGGGTTATTCCGAAATACATTTTACATATTGCTACATAGTGTCTGTAAATTGAGTTATATTAATAACATAAATAACTTACCATACTATGTGATAATCCGAGTCACCCGTATTAACTGGTTACAATATGTGTATACACGGCATTAAGGTGATTAAAGAAATAAAATGAAAATACTGCTGTTTATAGCAAAGATAAGAACAGAAGAAGCATACAAATTGCGAATGGAAAAAATGGAAGAAAAGAAAAGCATTAAAATATAATTCACAATGAAATAGCTTGTGTGTGATGGATACAATATTTAATGCGTATTTAACGGAATGGAACACATTCAGCCCTGACCGTGATTCATTATCTCAAGTAATGTTCAGTGACGTCGCACTGTCATTGTCTTGAGTGATGTCTGGTAACAAATTCTTATAACCACTTCTGTGCTGTTTTTATTAGGTATTATCATTCGAACCTCATTGTTTATGAGATTAAACCTACAATGCGTGTCAACAAATGTCAAACCCCACCGATACATCCACGAACATTAGTATTTCGGGCAACAGCCGGCAGTTAGCTCCTTTTAGTTCTGAGAAGAAACTCGACCCAGAACTGGGGTATTATAAAGATTACAGTCAGTTAAATATGTGTCTTGTAGGTAGAGCACTGCCTACCATATATATTATGTTATATGAATGTTATAATTTTTAGTGTATTCATTATTATTATATACACTGTACCATTGATAAATTTATCTATTGGTATCTATGATTGAAAATGTGGTACGGTGCAATTGAGCCGCTGAGCAATCATTTGTTAATTTTTCAGATCTTTCAGCAACAAACAAAATAATACATAAAAAATGAAGCCAAAAAATATTGCACAGTATAATAACAGCAGCAATAATACTTACTATAATAACAATAAGTAATTTAATGCGGTTTATGTGGAGGTGAATTGCGAAAAATTTTAGCGGAAATAAAAACAGTTACGTAAAAAATCCTTCAAACTTATATATTTTGGACGCCCGTTTACAGGTTCGTTTTGCACTTCGTACTTTGTCATACTTACGTACGTAAGGAGCTTAACAGTTTTCAGTGAAAACTTTGCGTTATATCGGATTACTTTGACCAATTAGGCAGCATACAACACAAAGGAACATCGGCCCGCTCCAGAGGATCCTCTTAATAAGCTTTCACGAGATACTTGTCTCTTTAAGGGATTTGTTTCTCTTTTGGCGAGAATGAGACGAACGAATAAAGATATATTACAATACTTAGACTACAAATGCACAAGAACTTTGTAAGTGCGTTAATGAAATTAATATTGTTTCTCTAACTATTTCTGTAAAGTAAATAATGGAAGAACTAATAGTTTTATCCTTTATATTCTCATAAGCTATAAAAGGATGCACTTGCAGACTTACTTTTGTAAGTGTTCTGTCAACACAAAAGCATTTGACACTTCATCAATTTTCTTAATAATATGCTGTTATCTAGTACTTTCAAACCTTTTCCAGTTACAAAACATATTCCGTATATTATGATCGCAATACGTCCGTGATTGAGTTAATACTTAAATCGGTTTTTCTGACATTGTTACAAGAAATTTCTATGGCGATTTAAAGGTCTGTTTAATTTAAAAAGTTAATAATTTACAATCGCTGCTTCAGGTTTTATAAAGACACTGAATTATCTGTTATTAAACATAGTCAATGTAATGAAAGTATGAATAAAAACTTAAATTACAAATTGGTATGTTAGACTATCACTTAATTTTCCAATTCAAATGAACGATTGGAATAACCAGTGACCGTTATTGAAATAATATTTTTCTATGTGTATTAATTATCAAAAGTGAAACATAGTTCCTAACATAATTATTACGTAGTAGACGTTTAATACCTATATATTTCATGAACGCCTTGTACAAAACTTGTGCCACTTATTATTAAATGAATAGTCGTCAGATAGACAAACGTTTGTCATTATATAGACTCAAAGATTCAACGTTTTTGATGTTACGTTTTCAAAGATTCAATTTCGACATCATCGTTCAATCTTCTATAACTTTCTTCTTAGTACCACACTCTTCTGTCTGTACCTTCAGGAAAATACAGGCGCGACGTTAAATTACATTACTAAATTGCTACTTCTGGAAGCGCGAAAAGAAATTACGCTGTAATTCTGTTACTAATTAGTTACGTGATAAATTGATCATGTCGGCGATAAACATTTAGGTGAGGGAATGTTTACCGTATTTGTTGCGTACACCGTACGTCACTTACGAGAGCAATTAGCGAGATAGGTAACACATTACATTACATCGTGTGCCTCACTTTACGAGTACAAGCCCATTATGTTGTATGGCGGAATCGCCCGCGCTGTTTGTGCGTCAAGACGTCACAATACTGATTCAATATACGCTTATACTTTATTATACTTGTTAAAGATATTTGTAAAAAAAAATATTACGTTTATATCATCATCACCAGCCTGGACCTCTGCTGGGTATAGACCTCAAATAAGGGGTATACGGGTTTATGGGGTCTTTACGGGGTCGACACTGCGTCCCGTCGCCGGCCAGGGCACCTAACTATGGCGTGTACAGACAATAAGTACAACAACCATTACGGTGACTCCCTCATCAACCTCTCTAAAAAGTAATTAAAGTTTCTAAAACTAAGTTCGATTTTGAAAGAGCATCTACACACTACATCTCTTTTGTCATTTATATAGTTCTGTTGTTTTCGTTTAATAAATGAGATTCATATGTTATGGCTGACGCGTGTGTTATTTATACATTCACTGAAAACTTATTGACAGATAGGTTATTAGTGGGACCCAAAAAACACTAATCCATGATTAATATTCTTTAACAAAAAGTATTTATGATATTTTACCTGACAGTTTTTCGACAAGTTTTCTCTCAACTTCACAATGGAATCTAATTACCTAGCATTATGTACCCAACATGAAGTAAAATTGATTGTATGAAGTAATAAATAACATCAAATCCTTCATTGCGTTAAAATAAATCTTTGTGTAAAGTATAAAAAATAAAAAAATACATATATAAAATTAATAGATTTAATATATATTTCTTTACCTTCAGATACATTAGAGGCATATCACAGAAAAACATTTATCATGTTCAATGATTGTTCGTAAAATATTTTATTGTGCTTCAATATATAATATTAGAGAAGACAGTCAGTAATTTAATTTTACAAACATATCTAAACTCAATAATAATTTTGTGATATGTGGAATACATTCCGAAAATACATATCTTAACAAACTGAACCTGACTGAATGAAGATGAAGAAGAGAAAAGAAATGAATAGAAAATGTCTAAAAGTTTCTTATGAAGAGAAAATATACAAAAAAGAAAGATAAAAGAGACAGAGAGATACGAGATTAATAAAAGTGACCAGAGTTACATGAGATTATAAATGTTTATTATTTGGATGGCAATGCCAATCGAATATACATATTTAGATTGAAATAAAACTGAATCCTGACTAACTTCTAGAGTCAGCGCCAACAAATATGTCGATTCCCTCGCGAACTAACTTAGCCAACTTGATGTCACTTAGCAATTGATTTAGAATATTTATCAAGGAACTACCAAACTGAATAATGCATAAGTTTCCAACCTTACCAAAGCGGTGAAACTACGGCTCCCAAACAGAAAGTTACGATCACTTTCTTATCCAAGTGTATTGTATTGTATTGGTCCCTAGAGAGAAGGAAGCGGCAAGACGACTCTCGAATATCCCGGACATAAACGTTATAATCGCTGGGACGTGCCGAACTTGAAATATTAGAAGAACTTTCTCACCTACATTACTCTGTTATACAAAAAATCATTAGGAAATTTTATGTACCATGTATTATGCAAGACATCGATAAGCTATATTGACTGATGAGGAAGTCAGCAGCTTCCGAAGCTGAAGTACGTGTATGAAAGTTCACACATGAACCTATAAATATCAATTATCACACGTATTTATGTTCATTACATAACAACGAAAAACCTTTCTTGTTTCTGGGGTAAACCTACAAAAGGTACTTGATATGCCGGGAGAGATACCGGGGCATATGGGACTTTTACCACGCAAAAACCTAAGCAGCGGCGTTCCTTTTGTGCAAGTAGGAGCACTCCGGGATTTCTAGCGTAACGCACCGATGCCCTCCTAGCATATCGCCCCTGCGGACCTTACTTCCGGGAGAAGCATAATGTCATACTACGCCCTCCGGTTCCTACGACAGTATGCGACCATTAATACCTCTTCCAGGGGTTTTAAACTGAGCGGTTCCGAGCTCCCGCTTCAGCCGCTCGCAATCCCGGAAGTGTTCTTTTAGTCTTATGATAGGCAGAACATACCGTAGCTAGTGTTCTGGTTCCGAGCTACAGGGACAAGCAACGTAAGACTGCTGCCTGATTAGTAATTACCACATCTTCAACCAACATACGCGAGATGTGGTCGTACTCCACCCATCTTACGTTAAACACTGATCATAGAAAATTTAGATAATATGAGAATTCATAGAAAAATAGAAGAAATAAATTTGATTATAAATCCACAATTTATACAATAACGTGGCTCTAAATCATTTCAAACTAAATTAAAATGAAGCACCGATTTCTCCTTCAATAAATTGTGTAAGCCCTTTAGGGAGGAATGCCAAGTAGGATCATGAACTATTATGCGCGAACACGGGTCTAATCGCGCGCACGTGTCGAACTCACCGATAATGGCGATGTTTCGCGCCTAAACGCTTTGTTACTGTACAACCTTATCTCTAATTAAATTATAAATTCGATTCGACCTCTCCACGGCCTGAATAGAAACAATATTAGAACTTCGGATGCTTTAATAGAACATGATGTATTTGTATAATTGTTCAGTAGAATCATTTTGTTTCGAAATATCTATGATACGAGTAGGTTATGCTGTATATGAGAGAATACTAACAGAATCCCTAAATGTAATATAAATACGTATAAAAAGACCGAATGTCATATATCACGGTGCAATTGTCATTATATTATATTCTAATAAAATATTATTACGCGTAATATTTCTTCTAATCCTAATTGGTCGCCTAATATATTCATACTCCGAGCTACTATTAGTAAAACTAAGTTAGAAAAATCCAACAATGCCTGACCAAGGTTTTAAACCCAGGGACTCTTAGTCGGCAGTAGCGCAATCAACATGAGCAACGAGGCAGTCATTGTATATAAAGTAATATATGTATATATTTAAATGATACAATATATATAAAGTATATAAAAATGCGATACACGTTTATTACATTTAAAGTTACGTTCCTTTGACAGACGAAGAGTACACATTGCAAAAGAAAAAAAAAACATTATATTTTGGGTAGGTTATTAAAAATTCGGGTTACGGACGGCGGCGCTAGAGTTCCGCAATAATTCATCAAATATACAGTCAGCTGGTCCGTGTCGTGATCTACAGTGACAGACGTGGGCAAGAAACATTTTTTCATATAAAATATTATTATCGCTCTACATTCATGGAGTTTCTCAACATTGAACAAATATTAACTAGAAATATGACCCAGTTTTTATGTTAATAATATGCATTACGGTCACCCTCCACCCTTTTTCGAAGATGGACACGAAAAGAATACCCAAAACATATATAAATAATTTTATTTCGCTTTTTATGATAATTATATGGGTCTCGATAAAAGCATGAACGAAAAAGTCAAAGCCCCAACCTTTTATTAATAAATATAAAACGCAGGAGGAAAAATAATCATTTATCTCACTGTCTTATTGACTTGAAAATTGTAACTTAACGTAACTTAAAAATTGTTCAGATTCCTGAGCTTGCCGCTTTCAAGGTAATAATTTCCTTAAACGGCTGCCAAGTGGCTCTTCCAGCTACACTTTTCTGAAATAGAGGTATAAAAGCCCTCCATGACGTCACAGTTTGTTGCTCGGCTTATAATTATGTTGAAGTTTCGTGACAAAAAAATATTTTGGCGTTCAGACTCATAATCATGGAAAATGATTGAGTAAAAATAATACATAATGATGGAAAATTGATATTACAGCTTTCAGGCGGACATCGTTTGAACACTTTGGCACGTCATTGGGTATTTTTAAAACTAGTTTACTTTTCGTATTTTAACCAGCATTTTCAAACGACAAATATTTCAAGGCGAGCGAGGGGTTAGTAAGATACAGAATTTGAATTTTCATCGATAGAAAATTCTTTAAAAATGGGCGGTACCTTTGTACAGATCTGGCCGTCTTGTTGTAAATGTTTGTTTGTATCTAAAAAAAATATTAAATAATAAATGCAATTCGAAATCAACGAAATAACTGTGACTGTAAAATAACTCGGAATCGCAAAAATCAAAACATCATATTTTACTTACGCCCAGCGCAGCGGCGACTGTCAACTAGTGCTATATATACCTGTATTGAAAATTGTCATTTAATATGAACGAAGAGGCAGCTAGCATAAAAGCGCTTAAGGGTTATACAGTTTCACATCGATTGTGAAATGCTACAAGAGATTAAAGTATTTTCATCGAAATTCATAATGAACGAACGAAAAAAATCATTACATCACGCCTGTGTTATTCCGAAGGGGTAAGTGAGGAGAGTACTACTCTCACGGTTCATCTGCTGCGATGTATATCCCATAGAAAAATGGTGAGACTATTGGCACAAAGCGGCACGAAGCCAGACTCTTAGCTACTATTAGGTGTTTCGAATAAGAAAAACCCAATAAAACGTTGCCCGACCCGGTAATCGAACCCAGAACCTCTAGCTCTGCGGTCGCGCTTGACAACTAAATTAACGCCACCTACGAACGATATCCAACAAATAAATTATATACACCGAGTTCCGACAACCGAGCGAGTAAGAAAACAAATTAAGTACCATTTCGTAGTTGACAAACAAATAAATTGTAAAAAAAATAATCTCATCGTAATAAACCCTTTCACGTCTGTAATCTCCAAGGAGGTAGACAGAGGAGTGTAATACAGTCCCACGTTTTACCACTTACCAATATTTGAGAAGCTTATTGTCGTACACCGAACACAAAACCAGACACCGAGGAATTATTGTAAATATTATTTAGAAAATCTAAATAAGGAAAATTCGGTAGCACATGACGCGGGAATCTAACCTAAGACCTGTTAGTCGCACTTGGAACTACTTAACCAACTAGGCCCTTTCATTTCACATTAACTAAATATGAATTGCCAGACTATAGACGTCTTGGAAAACACTAAGAAGAAATTTAATTTTAGCTATATACTCGTAAGATTCCAGGTGACTATTTTTTCATTACATCACGTAGGTTGTAATCTAAACGCTCCTGAGAAATTTATATATCGTTTCTAATTTCCGGCGACATAGTAAATCATTTCCCACGGGACCAGAAAAAGAACGGTCGTCGAATTCTCGGAACTTTCCCAACGGTACAGTTCGTGAAAATAAAAGCAACTGGTAACTGACAAGTTTCATTATACCGAGATTTCCGAATTCAATTTTCCTTTCTTCCGCTATACAAGGAAATACACCCCACTAAGTATTTGTGACAGATATGTAGAAGGATTTGAAATTGGCAAATTTACAAGCTTGTATTTCTTCGAAGGGGTAGAGATGTACACTAATCCCACGTTTCATCAGTAATCTTATACCTCCTATGAAAGTGTTGGATGATACTATTGTCATACCTGGAGCACAAATCCAGACTCGACCAGAACAATAAGGTATATAATTTAAGGTATTACGTAACATCACGCCTGTTATCCCCGAAGAGGTAGGCAGAAGAGTGTAGAACACTCCCACGTTTCACCAGTTACGTTTACGTCTCACTATGGAATAGGTGGTGAATCTATGACCATACATCGAGCACATATCAAAACTCCGAGCCACTACTAGAAAATCTACTTTAGAAAAATTTAGTAATGCTTGACCCGGGAACTGAACCCAGGATCTACCGATCGGCAGTCGCACATGAAACCAACACGACCAATGAGGTCAATGCATAATTTAAAATAATTAATTAAATTAAATAAGCTTTTTTATTTTGTAGGAAGTATATATCTAAGAAATCCAGTATGATGTAGAAAAAACAAAAGATTAACGGGGAAGCATTTTCGCCTGTACATCATGTTTAATTGCACAACAAACAACTCTTTCTATTTAGTTTTTGGTGATACACCATTATAGCAAATAGATGGTAGTGGTTATGTGTGCCACATTTTAAAGATGGCCTTGGCGAAAGTTTGTCAAAACATTACCTAACCTATTCAACGAACAACAATTTGAACCAAAGTAAGAAAAAAATAAATAGTACAGAAACACAACACACCAAAGTAAGTGATTCACATTAACAATTATTTGCATTAATTATTTGCATTAATTGTTTGCATAAAGTGTAATACTTCTCAAGTGCTACAATTAGTAAAGTATCTATCTATCATCAACAATAACTAGTTATAAAATCGAACAATCAATCGCAATATCAAATAATCGCAAAAGGAATGTCTTCGAAAACAAATGGCAAAAAGTCGCTTAACTTCCACGCATGGTTCGGTCTCCTTTCGTCAACCTTTCCTTCTTGTAAAGTTGAATACGTGTTTGTAACTTCCGGTGCAAACGACTATTCCCTGGATCCTCCTGATCGCCCGGAACCGATTCTTTACTTTCAACATTTATCTTCTACATTTTCCATTGCATGTCTTATTATATAAATAACATTAGAGAATTCATTTAATATAGAAAGTTCCATGGACACAGCCGTGGCTATTGAATGTGCCTCGGTGTTCGAACTCGGAATTCAGAACGGAGACAAAGGCTTTTGTTTCCAGATATTCACCACGCAGTTAATACTTAAACGACCCCAAGGAATGTTATATAGGAAGCTTTACTTTCACACAAATGTACATATATCTCATATTCTCACATATATTTACATAAGGATATCTGATGAGAAACTTTTAACCGGTGGAGTAAACGAATTTTGAAGTGGAAATCGCGGCTCAGCAAACTTAATGCAGGACGCCCTTCGTCTCAATGGGATGATAATCTGTGAAAGGCTGCAAGCAGAAGCGGGATGCGTAAGCCGAGGACCGTGCTCGGCAACGCTCGTTGCGGAAAACCTATGTTCAACAGTGGACTGAAATAGGCTAATGATGATGATGATGATTCTTATAAGTCCCGGTATAGTTTGAAGTACAATACGGATAACTCTAATATTTCAAACACCCGATCGACACTCACGTTAGTGAATACACACAGCGCTTTAAGTTATCCTAATTGCACGAAACAGTATGTCAAGGCAACAAGAGTGACGGTACTGTTAACAAATACTAAGATTTTTACAGACCTTCCAGTATCTCCACCTGTATTACAGATTTGTGCCACGTGTTTACTGCCTGCCCATTGGCTACTCTTTTTACATAAAAGAATAATCAAACCATAATTATGTAACTTGTAATAATCTACTTGAAAGGAAAAAGTGCCTTACAGAGTAAGCAGAGAACATTAAGTGTTAAAAATCTTTATCCCTACAGATGTAACATAAATTCTTTCACATTCCTCATTCCCTATATTTTATTATAAATTATGAGAAGTTTTAAATATCTCTCTGCGTACACGGAATGAATGTATATTATTACCCAGGAATAATAAACGGAACTCAAAATGGAATATTTTACCCCGAATATACACGTGCGTAGGCCACATTGAATGAGGTGAAATGATTTTATCAATTCAGGGACAACCCATATTATTTTGTTTGCCTGAATTAACCTTTGCTTCGCTAGATGAAGGATAATATAATCGACGAAACGTGTGACCGTGTTATATTTTATAATACGAAATAAGTACATTTTTTAACTTAATGAAACGGCTAGGTTTAATTAAGATTATGGCACATACATTGGCATTTATCACAATTAGCAATAATAATAACATAATTATTTTAAGGCAACGGTCACATACGTACGGTCACGTACAGTCATCTGATCGCGAATTAAACAGTCTGTACTATGGCAATCAGAAAACTAAGCTAAGCAGAATAATATTATTATATATATTCCTAAATACATACCTACATACATCTCAGCAGTCAGTAATTGTAGCGCCAACACGCTATAAATGGTACGTCCAGATTAATATATGTATGTATGTCAAACTAGTTTCATTACCGCCACACGACAGCCAGCCGATGACCAATTTATATATTATTATATTATCAGCTCAATTATAATTACGCATCCGAAGTATTGGTTACCAAGTAACGAACAAACGTAATAATCAGTAAGCAATATCAAATGATAAAGATTATTTTATTTCACTTGGTCAGATACGTTGTTACTCGTAAAGATTAAATAATTCGAACCAAGTTCCACTTATCCATTCAATTGTTCCCGCTTATTCAACCTTTCTAACGGATAAGAATTATACAAATACAACACAAAACGTTTTACTACAACCGAAATCAAAATGATGTTTGATTGTTGTTGCTCATATGCAGTTTATGCATTATTGCGATTGTACAACGCATAGTAATATCAAGTTATTTTAGAAGTCATTTTTACCAACATATCTTAGACCACAAGTGGACATGGACGTCAGATAAAACACAGAGCACGGCTTCTCGCGCCGACTACACCCCGGCATATAGACGGCCAGGACCCTAGCCGTAACATTATAATACAATATTTATATATGTAGTATAGGAAATCACACACAAAAATTATTTCTACATAAGTACATATATACGTTAATGTGAAAATACTATGATAAATTTTAAAGGAGTTTTTATCACTCACAAATTGACTTAAATTAGTACATCAAAATGTAGGTACCTACAAGGAGTTAATGTAGTTAACATTAAATAACTTTATGAAATAACTCGTAACCTTGAAACTATTGGAACAGTGTAGTTATCCACAACACAGGGAGTCCTAGTGCGGGAACGTTCCTTGTAACTAACTATAATACGTCATATTAAATAATAAAATTATTCTTATTCTTTTTCTTATATATACTATTTACAAATTCAGTAGTTGCAGCTAATTGCCATTACTATTAAATGTTTTGTGAGTACCTATATAATAATTACACGATTAAACTATTTATAAGCTTGAATCGCGTGTGTTTTAATAACTAGTTGATCCTGTAAAAACAGACGCGAGATAAGCCCGTGGTATAATTTAATCGCAATGCCTTTTGTTTTCACAACGTAATTGTTACGGTTATTCGTTCCAAAAGTACTGTTTGAAAATACTGAGCGAAAGACAATAAGCTGTGTGGTTAGCATGTTCAGAATGTATGCTTTTGTGTCGTATTGTATATGTGTATATACGTATTTTAAATGTGGTTCGTATTTTCACAAACAGGAATTTCGGTTTTGTGTTTCAAGGTCAAGTAACAGTTACGTTATGTATCTGTATATGGCCAGCAGACTTGGGGTGCGTTCAGTTTGGAGGTCCGTACCCAAAAGTGGTCAAAAAGCATGTTGTTATGATTATGATGTTTGAAAATATGTTTGAAAATATGTATTATAGTGCACAGCGCACTCAATTTTCCTCTAATACAAAATCTAATAGATTTTTTTTCAAACGCCTCCGGTATTTCCTGCACGTAGTAATTTACGAGTAACTTAGGTCTTCTACACTCAGGGTACCTGCTTAACTACTTGTATACAAATAAATTGTAAATTGTTGTATACACGTCAATTCGAATTAAATTTAATATTTTTGTTTCATATACCCTTCATTATCAACGTATGTACTTAATGTTACAATCTATAACATATGACACAACTTTAAAAAGTTGAACATGAATTCGAAGTCAGCCAGCGAGCCTTGAGTACGTGTACATTGAGCTGAACTAGCCATTGAATATGACACTAATGGCATTCATCTACGACCTATACTCATGTCTACAGCAATATACGTATATGCCATGACGTGCGGTAATACGTACGTACAATACGAGATAGTGTTGATAGGTAGATATGGTACCATATCACTTACTCTCACGTGTCACGCATATGAAGATGGGTGGTCTATTCTCGGTGATATATAGCCATCGGTACTCTTTAGATTCATATCCCGTGTATACTTTATTCATTTACAGCGTGATTACTAATAGAATTGAATTTTTGTGTAACAAAATTAAATATAGGTGCTGCTAATATCACTAAATCATAAAATATTACATGATTGATCACGCTTAAAACTTCTAGAAAGTAAATAATTACGCATTAAAATTTCACTGACGTATCTTTTACCAGGGTCCAAAACTCAAAGCAGGATAAACAATCAACAATCTAGCTATATAACGTAACAAAAAAAAACGTAACATCACGCCTGTAATCCCCGAAGAGGTAGGCAGAGGAGTGTAGAACACTCCCACGTTTCAC
>DWDU01000437.1:0-19147 GCA_018245575.1 Jemadia suekentonmiller | reverse complement strand
AGGTAGGCAGAGGAATGTAGAACATTCCCACGTTTCACCAGTTACGTTTACGTCCCACTATGGATTAGGTGGTGAGCATAGAGCATATTCGTAGAACATAACTGTAGAAAAGCCCGAGTGCTACACATCTGCCTGCTGCTTTGTGGAGAAATAGGCGTGATATTATATTATTACAACATATAGATATAACAATTAATGTATAATAGCTCTAACCAGCCATCCAAATGGCGCTTGGTTCTGTTAAAAATAATTATCTCACAACCATATTTTGTATATGTATGATATTCGAGTATGTTTAAGTAAATACAATAGTAATGCACACTGACTAATTTGGTTGCGCGGTATTATATTGGTCCTTTTAAAAACCGTATTGAAAGGTTAAAAAAAATTAAACGGTCTTGATTGGTCCTTTACACAGGAGGTCTTATCATAAATTTGTTGTCGACCAATGGAGTGAAAGATCAAATTTTCGTATGAACAAGGCCTTAGGAGGCCAACTAGTGTAATAACTGACCGGTTTTAGTAATACGACATAAATGGCAACTGTTTAAAAGCTGTTTATTTTTTTTATGTTTGCGTTAACTTAATGAATATTTAAGACTTTTGAAATACGTACAGTAATAAAATCAAGTGTAATATCGTATTAAATATTTGACGTTGAGTGTTAATTGACAGTTTGATTTGGTTATTCAACTCATACCTAATGTGTTGTAAGATATATTATGAATAGCGGTTAAGGGCCTCCTTCGTTAGGCGTTTTTATATTTATTAATAATAAGTAAGTAATGAAGCAAAACATATTTTTCACACAATCACGTCCGTTTTGAAGACTTGCGGATCCCCATCAGCCGTTACTTGGATCTATTTGGTTAAGTTAGGCAACTCTTGATCTTCTTTGTCACCAGCATCCAAGTACCTACATTCATTCTTTATTCATATGCGATCTTTCATGTCTTTATCATCGGATCATTCTCAATCTTACACCATAGGCATTTTGAAATGCGACATAAATTCAAAATTCAAAACCCGGCTGGAAAGTTATATAACCGACATAATAAAAAATAATACAGCCTTCTAAAATACTTTTAAAAATGAATGAACAATAACACCGTTAAATCGTTTAGAAAAAAACGCTTCTTGTACAAAATCGATTTAGTTATCGATTCACTTTCGATTCGACCGGTGATCGTTAAGATGTTCGTGATCCGAATCAAACCTGTTCATGAAAGCACCTGTTGCTTAGCTCGACCAAAACGAAAACAAAAAACAGTGGAAACAACACCTTGAAATAGTTTTAAATTAAGACGGCAAAATAAAAACATACCTTTGATAAATCAATTAACAAAAAGGTATACGTAATCCGACATTTTGCGCAGTAAAAAACAAAATTTATACAGCGATTATATCATTTATATAATCGCTGTATATCGATTATATAATATATCATTATACGAATGAATAGCGACTATTATTATGTTTTGTTGTATTATTATTTTTATATCGATATTGTTATGGAAATAAAAAAACCTATTATCTTCATTGATACCTATTTAATACTAAATAAAATTCGGTATATGGCAATAGACTCACCACCTGTTCCATATTGGCACGTAAATGTAACTGGTGAAACTGTAGGTACTACATTTCTCCGCTTACCTCTCCGGGGATTACAGGTGTGATGTTACGCTTTAAAACTCAACACAATACATGTATACGTGAATTTATTTAAAATTTTTGTTCCACTGTTGGACATGGATCTCCTCTCCGAAAGAGACGGCCATAGTCTGCTACGTAGGTTAGGTGTGGGTTGGCAGAGTTCACACGCCTTTTTCCACGCCAAGGACATTTCTTAAGAAATATTAGGTATATACTTCGCGTAGTTCACGAGAAATAATTTTAGCTTAATAATAACACAAGAAGATGCGCCCAACACAAGACAAGGGCTACAACCTTTATTAAAAACATAAACGCTATATTCTTACAAGCTTTGTTTTGTCAATTCACGACAGAGGCAATGTTCGTTAAGACGCTCCCGAATCAATTTAAACCAGTTTCTCGAGACGCATCTGCTGTTCCAAAATGCACCCGAGCGCACCGCACCATTAGTGTGCATTTAGTTCGTTTTTTCTTATTTCTTTCCCTCTTATATTTTGTTTTTTATGTTCAGTGCAACTCACCAATAATTCCATATTTATACATGTATTACAGCAAATATATTAACTGCCTCGTTGGTCGTGTTGGTTGTAAGCGCGACAGCCGATCATGAGGTCCTGGGTTCGATTCCCGGGTCGGTCACTACGTAATTTTTCTAATTTAGAATTTCTAATAGATGCTCGGAGTCTGGATTTGTTCCCAGTGCATGGCAAAAGGCTCACCACCTATTCCATAGTGGGACGTAAACGTAACTGGTGAAACATGGGAGTGTACTACACTCCTTTGCCTACTTCTTCGGGAATAATAGGCGTGATGTTACGTTATATTGGCAAATACAAGTAGATTAACCTTGTCGTCGTAGTGTAGGACGCCCTCTAGCCTGGTGGAGTGACGATCTACGCGGAGTGGCTGGCAGCAGTTTCGAAGACCTTAATATCGAGCTCAGTGACGTGCTATTGGAGAGACTTGTGTCCAGGAGGAGGTCTGATGATGATGAAATAGTTATACAGGTACAAAAGCAACTAATAATCGTTACCTATGGATATGTGCAACATCACAGGAGTTGCTAATGTAACGTTTGTTTTAGCGGAGAGTCATTTCTGCGTCTTCCTTAAGGAGCTACATATTAAAGCGCTCCATAAATACCGCGGGTTACTCATTCTGCATTTTACACATGTACACATACGCGGCACGCGAATAGGGGTTTAAATAATGTGTTGAATAAATAAGTGGTATTTATAATAATTAAGTAGCAACCGCAACAGAAAGGGAATTTTGCTCTTTAGTAGCAAAATACCTCTTATCTGTATCCGGATATAATATCTGGAGTCAAATAATTGACGTCACATAGTATAAACTTCTCCAACATCTGAAATTTGCAAACGTTTTCGTACAAGACAATTGTAAGTGTCAATGAACCACGTAATTATTTATTGATAATAGGTTTTTGATCAAAAAACCGCGATAAAATTGCTGGTTATAAGGGATGGGTAATAATAATAATTGAGTTATTTAAAATAGCTATAGTAAAAGTAACTGATGAAGGGTGGGAGTGTACTACACTTCTCTGCATACCTCTTCGAGGATTACAAGCGTGATGTTACGTTTTCCTTTTTTTGACGTTTTTCAAATAGCTATTGTAATGACTTAACTATGAGTGATTCAGATGACTAATTATTTGGTTGAATGTTTGCAATCTGATTATAATCCATTTCACAGTACAACAAAACACTAGTCGTTAGACATATACGATTGATTTATTTGGAACTGTTCTTCAGTCACGTATGTCTCTTGTGTAACACTTGCTTGGTGACAAGTTGACATTTGACATACAAATTCGCAGTTATATCAAAGTGGAACATACGAACGCAAATTAGCGAGAGAAATAACAGCGGTTGCATTAACATTTTAATTGTTTGAAGATCTTTGAATACATTTGAATACTGCTGTTAAAGATATTGAATATTGCGCTAGTATGATAACATGTAGATAATTTCTCTTATAGAGAACAACGATTTTACTAGTATTGTTGTAAATAACCAAATAGCGACAAGCCGCTGTTAAGCAATCGATATGTCTAGAATTGCTGACGTATTTTTTACTTTTTATGTGAAATTAAAGTTAAATTTAAAACAAAGGTGTAAAGCAACAAACGATATTAAATTGTTATACCTATTATTCTCATCGAGTAAATCCCAATTTAGCATCGTGGGCTCCCCTACTACAACTAGCTGCGCGCACTCCACATTCATCATCAGTCTATTCCCGTCCACTGTTGGGCATAGACCTCTCCAATACCACACCACTGAGCTCGATCTTCAGCTCTTCGCATCCAACTAATGCCGTTATTACATTTGTTGGGTGTGAATATAAAATCGAGCATATTCCTTGTTTTTAAATTAAAGTTACATACAATATATATAGGTAAGGTGATTATTTTTAAACAGTTTATTAAAATATTTTATGAATACTTAGGCAATTTTCCTTCCCGCTTTAAAATTTCAGGGTGAATGTAATGATTCACATTTAGTCAAAAAACGCGAATAGTTGGACCCGTGTTGAGTTGCAAAAGCTCAAGTGTTACTGTAAATTCAATTCAATTCTTACAAGATACGTAGTATTATTTGAACTCTTATTGTACAAATAAAACTATCTTGTAAGAATTGAATTCGGATATCCAGCAATTTCTACGCGATATATACATACAGCCCGTGCTGACGTCACACAACAACCCAAATTCCATTATTATGATTGAGGAAAAACAAAACAACTCGGTAACGCACCTCCGTATCGAATTAAATCCGTTAGGAACGGAAAAGCAGGTGTTTTGTTCCAGATTGAATGAACGAATGGTATTTCGATCCGTAAACATTTGTATTCCACTCCGGCATTTGGTTACTCAAAGTCGTTTTATCCCGCCGGGGGCTGTCGATACAATTCCCGGTGTTATTTGAAGTGTCAGGCGATTCGGTTGCTCGGTACTGTTACGTTTCGATTTTTTTGTTGTTGATAAAGTTATAATAAAAGCGATCGAAAAGTATTGATTGCAAAGGATTCCGCTACAGGTCCCAAGATTATCGCGCACTGACCTCTCGCTATGGGTACACGTACATTGAATAGGACAGATATGTGTAACGACATGAACTGCAATCATCCTGGTTTGTACCGACCACAGTATTGTTAATAGCACACCTTTTCCTGTAGTCCTAATCCTAGTTAATGCTAAGAATAATCTCTGCCTACCTCATCGTGGATTGCAGGCGTGATGTTACGTTTTCAATACTCTTATACGAACTGGCTTTTAACGACGTCTCATTAGCACGTCGGCTTCGAATAAATGAAAGTACATAAATCTGTTTAGGCCCAACTCTTCCGACACCACATAATCGTAGCTTAATATGGAAGTCTATAGTCTCTTGCCTATCCCTACAGAAAACAGACGTGACCATACGTGTGCGTATATCACTGCTTGATGACCAAAATAAAAGTACTCTTGTTGCAACATAACATTCCAGCGCTTTTGAAACATAGTACATTATAAATATCTCCAGGTTAAAAAATACTGAAACAACCATTACAAAATGAATTGTTCTCAAACGCTTCGTTGGGAAATTTCGATGAAAATCGATGTGATCCCGCGCGTAGCATTTGTATTCCGCTTGTGTATAGGGTTACTCAAAGCCTCGATAGCATTGTAGGTAGGGGTTGAGAAAGAAACGGGGGCAGATATCAGATGGAATCGCTTAATGAACGAGAAGGTTCTTTCTACTAAGCTTCTTGTAGTTGAAATAATAATGCGGATATAATATCTGTTCGTCAGATATTCCACGGACCCATTTGGCTGCCTCCTCCAATGTTAATTCATCGCTCTCTGTATGAACAGAGTGACGAAAAGCTCGGTGAAGCACGTCAGATTTGTAAGGTATATCGTATGCTTGCTGCACCCTGCCTTCCTCGTAAATTACCTGGTGTGATAATACATTAATAATGATACATGTGTTATAGTTTTAGTTTATTAGTTACTAAGATTTAAATAATATACCTACTTTTTTCTACACTGCTGGTAAGGATGTTTTTCCAAAGAAAAAAATTACAGACGAGCAATATACAAGTAAACCCTGTAGAGGTAAGCAGAGGACTGCAGTACACTTTTACGTTTCGCCAATTACGTTTACGTCTCACTATGGAATAGGTGGGTGGTGAGTCTATTACCATACATCGGCACATATCTAGACTTTGAGATACTATTAAACAATCTAAGCCAGAAAAATCCAATCGGTAGAGCCCGATCCGGGATTTGAACCCAGAACCACTCGATCGGCAGTCGCGCGTGCTACTAACACGACCAACGATGCGGTCAATTAATTTTATATATTAATTACATAAAATATTATTCATCAACTAATTTACATACGATAAGAATTATTGACATCTTGTGACAAGTTAGCAAGAAGCTATTGATCAATAGTGACATACATATGTGTGTACTAAAATCGATATTCACGTAATCGAGACCATCGATCACAATCGTGTGTTAATTAATGTAACATGTATAAATAACATACGTAAATATTACAACGGATTCGAACAAATAACGCGGTTGTTAATTTTGTAATGCGTGTTATAAACGCGACGCCATATTTCAAAAATCTCGTTAGTACCAAATTAATATTTAATCAAAATATGATATCGTTCGTTCGTTTGTTACATTGGCAGCGAACAAGCGATGTCAAAACGATGACTGCCAATTTATGTTTGTATTTGTGCTTGCATGTGTTAATAGTCTCACCCCCTATTACATAAGACCCCACCAGTAGGTTGCATGATGGCATGATTTTATGTTAGAGGTATGATTGGGGAGTATAAAGTAACGTTATATTTCTCGGTAGTATAGCCGTATCCTCGTCTGGCCAAACATTAAATAATAATATTAAAATATAAAACCAACAAATTCAAGATGGACTCTACCTTAATTTTGACCGTACTTAATAGACTTATCTGAAATAGGACCTCGGGCATAGGCACCGAATTGTCGGGTCACGTTATCCCGATGAAACATTCGTGAGGTAAGCTGATACATAATTTAATCGGACTCATGTGTCATCATAATATTTGGATTTTCATGTGACTGAACAGAGTAGTAAACTTACAGGCAGAAGTTTGAATTAGCTGGTACCATCCATATCTGCAATGCAAAATCAAATCCCCATTTCCACCCTTACTACCTTGAGTTAAGGAATAAAATGCAATGCAGCCCGACTGGTACAATCTGTGGCTTATATGTACATTTTTTTTCAGCAACGTTATATTGGCTGATTTTCTCTAATTTAAGTACAACTACATAAATTAATCGCTAATTTAAGAACCATTACTTAGATTAGAGATAACCCACGTGCAGTATTTAATCCACATTAAACGCTACAAGGATTGTCCGCTAGTCAGCTTAGAGATGGTATCAAGAAAAATAATGGTGCAGTTGTGACAAAGCTTAAAAAATTAAATACACATATTAAAAAAGATATATGCATAACATACGAGTATATTTTAAATGAATATGATTATGCGACATTAATTAATTTTATTTAGAAGGAGTTAATTTCTACCGAAAATAAATCTGTACATTTTCTCGTTCCTTTCTATTCGTTGTTTTTATGTCTGTTCCACAGGACGTATGGATTATTTTATATGAGTCCGTCATTTATATTTGACCACTTTTAAATTTTGTATCAATTATTACATTATCAGTCGCTTTATCGCTTCTCGTAAACGTTCTAACGAACACCTTAACCTTTTACTCGATTCAGTGCCATTGATTAAGAGGCATCCTTCGTACCATTAAGCCGCGGCTTTAAGCATGCCGACTACAAAATATTGAAAGAAAATGTCGACTTGCGACCAATGCGGCTATGCGGCTTGGCGGTGCGTCACAAGCCACGCGCGTTTATTGCTAAAGTCAATGTTTATACGTTGAATCAAGTTACAACAGAGGAAATCTTGGAGTACTATGTCCATATACGACTTAAAGTCTGTCAAGGTTTGCAGTGGTATTACGATTCTTTTTTGGTAATATCCACAATTATTACATATCTGTTTGCCATAGTTTCATGTAATAACAGAACTTTGACTGTTATTTTTAATTGATTATACGATTAATTTTACATATATGTATTTGCGTAGTATCTTTGGTCGTACATTGAACTCTTTAAGTAAAATATTCTTTATACGATTGCATCCCACATCAGAATAGAAAATCTTTGAATGGAAGAGATTCCAGCAGATTTAGGTGAGCAGACGCAGGATTTCATTATAAATCAGGGCTCGAATTGTAGTCCAACAGTGGGAAGTTTTTTTGTGAACCTTTTAGGGCATTTTTGCTTATTGACCCACGCCGCACCGCTCTGCGGCAAGCCGCATCGCATACCTCGTATGTTTGTGGAACAAAAAAGCAGGTAGATTTATACGAACGAGTTGCTGGCGCCGGTTCATTGAGAAAGAAATGTTATTCGTTTAAAAAAATACTCAATGTACTTATTATTTGCGATGTATAACAAACTGTATGTGTATGTATAATAAGGTTTAGTGTTATTTAAAAACTGTCAACCGGTTAGGACGTTAATAAATCTGGTCATTCGCTTGCACTGCCGGCGTCGGAACGTCATGTCAAGAATTTCTGAACATGATCCGTATTGCCATTCGATTTACGGTCACTCTTTACCCGATTGAACGACTTTAAAGGCGAAGTTTGCATGCAGTTTACGCTGTACATACGCCGTTGTATGATTTATTACAAGTAGTTAAAGAGGCGAGCTGACAGTTAAATATGATTGGACTTCTGTTCGATACACTTTTTAAGTAGAAAAGAACTTTCAACACTGTGCTTATTTTTTAAAATATGAATATGGAAAATCTGACCGCGAAACTATGTGTATGGTTTATGTAAATATAACAATTAATTAAATAACAGCAAGGACTTTGTTGACGTTGAGAAATGGATACATGTTTTATTTACCTGCATACGCGAATAAGGTACGGTGACGGATTTTTAGTTAGCGAAACTAATTTGGAATACTCAATTAGTCTATCGCTAGCTGCACAAGAACCTTCTGGACTATACCTATGGAAGATCGTATTTTAAATACTGATAATTTATGTTATTGCAATTCCAAATAAATGTAACGTATACTTGAATGTTATGAATAGTTAATTAGCAAATATTTTAAATGAAATAAATATTCATTGGGAAATGTTTTAGCACAAAATTGATCATTTAATTGGTATTCACTTAACAGATTGTATGTAGGTACATTTGGGACATTATGAGAATTGTATAGATTCTAATGATTAGGTTATTTTACTACTTCCTGTTTCTTATGTATATACCTATACATATATAAATAACATATAGTAGGTACTAATAGGCATAAATATGTTTTGATAATACGACGATGCAACTATTATTAAATGCTTTAGGTAAAAACATTATTGTATTATAGTATTTGGAGTTTCGTGCTCTCTGCGCATCCCATTGATCCCTCCGCCTGATGATATAGTAACAATAAAAGGGCACATAGCGTTGGAAATTCAGAAGTGTGCTCCGGAATTAATATCCGAAGAGTCGGAATTTGTGACAATAAAACAAAAGAAAGGCTTTTACACGTGAAGTGTAAGCAAGCAGTTTCAAAGTATGTACAATTGTGAATTCTACATGCATTGTTATTGAAAATAGCAAACAAATCGAAAATTTATGATTATAATAATTATTAACAAGACTCTAAAACCCAGCGCGTGGTCATTGTGGTGACCTACTTTGCCACACTGCCTTAACCCTCCATTTTGAGAAAAGACCTGTGACCAACATTATAACGATAAAAGGTTAATCATTATGAAAATGATTTATAAGGATATTTCCCAGCCGCTACCTACATATAAATAATAAAATAAGTGAATATGCAATATCAATTGTGTTGCGTATATTACAGTAGGGAAAAACAAAATATGAAATAAAAAATTATCACCTTATAAGCATGCCGTGAAAATAAATTAATGACGTCCAAATTGCATGGTCATATCACCTCGAGGGTCAAAATATGGCCCCGCAATCGAGCCTCCGGGCGCCGTAATAACGCGTCGGTTTAAAATAATAACGTTGGGATCTGTGATTTGTGAAGCTGTGAAAATTAACCTCTTTATCTCGTACACGGTAACGTCTTCGGTATGATTATATACTTGAAAGTCATGTTTAATACGAAACCGTTCTGAACTACAGTCGAAGTTTTAAAGACTTTGTCCTCTGTCACACCGTCACACGTCTTTTTATTGACCTTTAAGTTATAATCGTCCTAGTTCAATTGCAAATATATCATTGTTCAGTGTAAATAATTTTGTACCCAAGCTTTTTTTTACAGTATTAGACACATTCGATTTTTAAATTCTGGAAAATTCTATTTTAGTTCAGGATTTGTGGTAAGAGTAGAAGAAAGTAGAGAGTTCGGCTGTATACGATTACCTTAAGTATCCATTTCTGTACAACATCATGCTTTTCTCTGTAATAATTTTCTCTATTAAATGTGTGCTTTTTTGTTTAATTTCAACACCCGTTAGTGATCTTATACAAGTTTTCGGTTTGCTATGATCGCAGTAAGTTTGCATTCGTGACATAAAAGGAAATGTTCTAAACCATTTACAGTATCGAGTATTGCGGTATTAGACAACGCAGCCAACTAACACAACTAATTGACGTCACTATTCCAATTATAAGAGACAAGGTCAAAAAACAATTATAACGACTGCTCATCGAATAAAACAATTTAATTATTCAAAGTATATGTATATACATGACATTGACTGGCCCGTTGGTGCAATGGTTAATGAACCTGACTGTTGCGCCGGGGGTCGTGGGTTCGATTCCCACCCAGAATAAATATTTGTGTGATGAGCGCAAATATTTTTTCTGTGTCGGGGTGTAATAAAAAATATCTATTTAAGTATATATTTATATGTACCTATATACGTAGTTTATCAGCCGTCTGGTTACCATACCACAAGCATGCTTACTTTGGGATCAGATGGCCATGTGTGGAGATGTCTTAAGATATTGTTGTATTATTATTAATATTAAAGTTCAATGTAAAGTTATTTCAAACATACAACATTATTGTAACACAAGCGGCAAGCGGCTTTATACGTAGAGCTAATGATGACGTCACGTGTATATCCTAACGTCGACCTTTCACATTACATCTATTACGATATATTGTTGCATGCTGGTTACGATGGAAGAGTGCTACAGCACAGAAAAATTTGTAATTTAGGTAGATAATGAAGGGGAAATATATATATGTATATAAAAAGGAATTAATTAAAGTGGACTACTATGCAATACGCATTTTGTGTTGTTGATAATATTATGAACATTGTAGTAAATATTTATTGTCACAATGCGTATTACTACTATTATTTAGTAACACCACGTCCCTTACGTGGTAAGCAGAGAGCACGGAATGCCAAATATCTCTATCGTTACAGATCTGACACGTTTCTTCTACATTCATCTCTCTCGTCACACAAGCTCACCGTTTTCAGAGTCTATAAGCAACTAGTACAGATTTAAAAATGTAACATTACGGCTGTAATCCCCGAAGAGGTACGCAGAGTAGTGCAGTGCCGTTCCACGAATCACCCAGCATGGAATAGGGGATTGCCATACACGGGGCAAATATTCAATTTCCGAGTGCGTGCCACTATTAGAAATTTGAACTAGACGATTTAGTTAGGAAAACCCAATTATACCTGACCCGGGGTTTTCATCCGCAACCTCTCCATCGGCAGTCGTGCTCACAACCACTCAACCAACGACGCGTTCGATTTAGATTTCTAAATATGTCCATGTCAATGTTTCGAGTGTTCGGTTACATAGTCGTATGAAGATTATGACGGATTTATTAGCCTCCTACACAGGAGCATTCCGTGCACGCTACTCAAAATGCATGTTACAGGAATGAGTAACATACGTTTTCAACAGTACTGCGTAATGCATTTTGCAGAAAATATTCCAGTGTCTCGAGAAACACATATAATATCCTTAGTTAACGTTTTTAGATGAGAATTTCCGTTGTTGCAAGTGGCAAAAATAATATATAATGCACAGAGTATGTAGAAGCAGTGGTGGCCCGACACTGTGGATTCTACGTTCAAATTCTGCTGCGCTTATGAAGAATTATAATATGTATTAAGGAAAAAATCCCGAGAAAATCTGCACAGCTTAGGATTCTCTGTGATGTTCTCTAGGCGCGTGAAGTCTGCCAATTCGCATTTGGCCAGCGTAGAAGACAACGGTCCTAACCGTCTCATTCTGAGAGGAAAGTCCGAAAGTTGAATGACAAGGACTGACTCCGAAAGATGTTGAAAGATGATAATGATATATGAAATCGAATATATTTATTGAAAATTTTAAATAAAAAAATTAATTAATTAATGAAATATGTACATTTTTATTTCGGTTTTATTCTGCATTCCGTATAGAGTAAAGATCGCAACAGTAGTCCGAAAATTAAATGCTTTATTACTTAGAAAATTATACAACAGGCATTTCCGCATATTGGCGTACTTGTGTCTGTTTATATTACGTTCAATCTATCTATCTCGTAGTTATAAGAAGATTACGCATTTTTGTAAAAAAGTTGAGTGCGTTTGATTTGATCATAATGTAATATAATATTGTAATATTGATTATAATGGATTGTTGTGTACTTAATCGACAGACTATATAAGAGTAAAACAAAAAATTTAGATTATGATCAAACTGTTTCTTGTTCTCATTAAGATACATCAATATAGTTATTTAGTTTCAATCTATAATAATATCGTATAAATATAATATGCGCACTTAACTTGTATATTAATTTAAAGTTCATATCGAAACACTTTTTTTATATTCCATTTAAAATTGATATCAGTCACTAAACGTCTAAACTTACAATGTTGTGTAATTGGGATGCTGTATTACTATTAGCGATTTATATGCAGTTTGCAATAATTTTCGTGTTTGCTTCAACCGGTCGCCGGGTATGTATGTCAGGACATTGACCACGTTTGAATGGATTTTGTTTGAATTGCGATGTTGATATCAACTTGTACCAGTAAGATAATTTTTGTTACATGTTGCTAACAAATATTTGTTCTGACAGTGATGAGGCAGAAAAATTAGTTTTGTTATCATGGTAATGACTGTAGACGTCGAGAAATACATATCAAGGGCTATACAATGAACTAGGCTTTGTAAGATTTGTTAATAATATAATTAAATGTTTATCACTAATTTTTAGAACATCTTTTGTTACGGAATGGGATAGCGGAATTTATAGTTTTGTGGATTGGTGAATACAAGGTATTACTGAAAATCTTAAAACTCTCCTCACTAAATCTAACCTACTTAGTGGCAATAAAATAACTTTAAACCAACAGAAATAGCTCCCGCACAGAACCGTGGCGTCTGGTCTGCTATATATATTTATAACGATATAAAAGATGTGTTGATTTGTATATTAGTAACATACAAAATACATTAAATTTCAATTTTATAGACAGATACGCATCTAGGTACATTGCGGTAAAAGTATTTACGGTTTATTTTAAATTTATACATTAAGTTTTACAGATTAATTTCGTTTCCAGAAACAAATTAATAGATTTACTGTTCCGTAAATGTTATTTAAAGCTTTCCAGACTCTCACAATGTAAAGAAAAAGTCTATAACAGCCACACACATTTCAGTTTGTTTACGAATAATTCAGTTTGTTTAAAAGTATACCTAGTATCAGAGTTCCATGAGAACAAAATCACGCATAGACTTACTCGTGTCTCTAAAAATTATACTTTCGTGAACTAACGGTTTGACATGCAGCTTGCGTAAGTTCGAGCGTGCTCCACTGAAAATTTATTTATTTTGACTGGTCGCCAAGAAAAGAGGATGTGCTGTCGGATTTATCTTCAACTCATGACAGTACAGAAGGCCTTGACAAAGGCATGATTAATACTTGCTTAGTAATTAGTATCAATCATTAACTCTAGAACATGTGTAATTTGTCTACAACTTACTTCGACGTCTTTTAAAGGTAATTTACAACTATTTGCACATTTTTAATCTACAATTAAACTATTAATATTCTGTCGAAAGTCCCGGCCTTTCCACAGCGCGTGGATATATTAGGGTTAGTAACATATAAGTATAAATGTTCTCTATAAAACAAATATGCCGAAAAAATTAACGGACCAATGATAACTGTGGTAGGTTCTACTATATTTAAGTTAAAAAGAAACAAACTCAGATATATTTTGATTCAATGAATGAATTATCACCATCAACCATGTCACCATAATCTATAATGATCTAACAGAAGTTAAATACAAATACTATTTTGTATACTCTCTATTTTGTAGAAATTGTATTTCTAAATATTATTCTTACTTTTGCAAACCGCAACTTCTAAGCATTTTTTAAAATGTTTAAATGAGTGGTCTACCGCCAGAATTGCATTAGGTACCGAACACATGATTTAAAACAGTCAATTAGTTTAATTAATTAAATGAAAATTAAACACTATTTATTTAGTGCAAATACGTAATACACATTTTAAATAATATTCGAAATAAATTTGGTAAAATACGACTGTTTCCATATATGTATATGTAATGCAGATTTTGTTGAATAAATATAGCACTAGGATTTCATAAGCTATTACGATATCACGCGCTATATTCTAAGTAACATTCTTATGTGGGGATTATCCAATGATGTATAGTTATATATGGCTTGAATGTTTTGCACAGTTTTGCATGTTCTGTCACCCTTTGTTGTGTAACTAAAGCGAGCGTTCACCGCTCAAGGTCTCGTCGTCGAACATTCGCCGGTATGGGGCAACTCCCCGCAAATACGCTCTAGACAGATTAGAGCAGCCAAAAATTCCATGTGTATACATTACCATAACGTCGTGTCGTCAGCCTCGCGTAATGTAAAGAAAGTGTTACTAGTCATGTTTATGGCTTGTGTTAATAAGAACGTTTATTATTGTCAAATATTAATGGACACTTGAACGTGTCAAATACATTATTAGAGCGCAAATTGTTATCGTTTTTGAACAATTTTGTCTCCTTTCATCATTCATTATGCTTTCGACTGTTATAGATTAATTTAAATTCCTGTTCTTTCCACATTCGTCTTTATTTTTAGGTTGGTTGTATAATCGTTTACTTGTATGTAAATAAATATATTTAATGTAATTACCGATCCTTAAAGATTTAATTACATAAACGCTATTACGTTGCCTAAATGAGACGTCGATCATTGGTCGAAAAAGGCAAGTGGCAGTCTAGTCGTCTGTGAAATCTATGGTCATTTGCGATTTCTTACATCGATAGATAATCCAAAGCATACCGCAACCGGTCACGGACGTAAAACGTTTAGCGCGGTAGGTAAAATCCGTAAGCCGGTTTATCTACTTGGGTAACGTAGTTAACTTTTAAGTATTACCGTAAGCCACTAACGCATATCTAATGACATATATAATGACGTATAGCATATCTAATGATATTAAAATTAGAATTGTAACCGTAATAAAGAAGAAACTAGTGTCATTTTAAATATGTATGGGTGAAATCCTCTGCCTACCTGTTCGGAGATTACAGGCGCGATGTTATATTTAAGTATATCGGAGTAAGATTTCTTTAAATGTACTTCAGACAATAACCTATTTTTAAACGTTAGACTTATGATTTAAGTTTGTTCGAGCAATAATTTAATTTTTTAATATCTAATTAAGAATTTATTCCGTTACGCATTTGCAACATGAACGTTTCTCAATCAAACGCGCAATCACTAAATAGATGATAACTTTATTTTTATATTGATATTAACATCAAAATTATATTGTAATTGATCATTTGGGTACCAAGGTACTATAACCCACACAATTTCACGTTCTTCGCAATTAGCTTCTTTCATTACAAAGAATTGGTGATACGGAACGGATGTAACACTTATAACAATTATTAGGCTTCTGTTACGAGTACTGCCGTGGCGAAAACTAGTATAACAGGAAATAAAACGAAGTAGGGCAAAGTTTGTTGCGAATTCAGCACATAATCGTTAAAGTTTTCACGGTTGAAACGGAAAATAGAAATGGGAACAAAATATTTCTATTCATGTCTTTAATTTCGTTATATTGGATACACGCATTGTTTAGGTCATAGTAACGTACGTCGGTGAAATAACCTTGCAATTTTGCAACTGAAGACTAAAGTAAATACACAAGCCTTGATTTTTTGTAACTTCTTAATAAATATAGGTATACATATTATAGTAAATCACTATTTTATCAATAAATGTAGCGTAAGCAATGCGAGACACGGTTGCAGAGATGAGCTTACAAATTGCATTAGAAGCGTGCTAAGGGCAAAGTTTAAATATTATTTACAAAACTAACAATTGCGTGTGACTCCCCTCCTCGTTGGTACGCGGCAAGCATAACACAGCGGGGACTTAGTCTTCGACCACCACCTCGCGCAGCCCGCTCGACATCCACGTACGAACTTGCCGGGGTTGGCGCGGCTGTGCGGACATTAACATGCATTTTAAATTATTTATCGTGACTTTTGTGCTACACTGCGCAGCGGCAGATCACTACAGGAGCAAGCGTGAGTATTTTTGGATACGAATTTACTTATGTGCCGAATACTACTCGAGTACAAAGTCGACCCACATAGCAGCGCGGTGATGATAATAAAATAAGATACCATTGCGCCATACTTTGTAAGCTGATTTTGTAATCGATTTGTCACATAAATCAGTGGTTATTTGACGTATTATATTTTGGTATGGTTAAATTTTTTTTAGCAATGTACTTTACTGATGCTCGTTGTGTGATTCTCAATGTTTTTTTTGTGTTGGCAATAATATGGATTTACTAATTCAAATTCAAATTCAAATATCATTTATTCAAAAGTAGTTCAATAGATCACTTTTTGTACTAAATCATTATTATCATAAACTATCAGCAATTTAATTTGTATACGGGTAGGTTCCTGTATTGTAGAATTTGCTTGAGCGTGCACCACCCTTATTATTATTGCTTTTGTTGCTACTAATCAGCAACAACAGCTGTTATGCAGCAGCGCTTAAATCTTTGTGTTTGACAGGTGGTAGGCAGAGATACAAACAGTTGAGGCGGTCTCACTTAGTCCTCAGAGGTAACACGGTATCTGGGACCAAATTTTTTGATTCAATGGAAATGTTTAAGGATTTCAGTAACATCAAATTGACCTCATGCTCATTTGCTTACTTGTATGGATAAAATTAAACAGAATCTAATTTCCATCATTGGCTGTGTGAATGGATCAGTGTCATTCATTGTGTAATATGCCTGAATAGTTACGCTTTTCTACATATCTTGTCGGTCAATGTCAAGGTCTCGATACCAAAATATATCATGGCAGAGTACACATAATTGCTGTTTTGATCGCATTGTATCTATATTATAATATTAGCTATTATTTATACTTATAATTATATGCACTTTGTTCATGTTTACTTTTATTTTTTAGCCAATTTTGTGAAGACATGCTCGAAAAGTGACCCAGATTTTGACGATTGCTCAAAGGAAGCAGTACAACAGTTGTTCGATGCTCTAGGGCCAGGTAAAAACATTATTTAATACTCATTGAAATATCATTATGAAAACATCTTGCCGTGAATTTCATTCAATCAATATCACTTCAATAAATAACACTTTTTAATTTTAATTATTTGCGGCAGACGCATATCGCAATGTTTATTTGGAGCACGCATACGAAATAATACAAGTAATAATGTGACTTCAACCTAACCTAACCAGTCCACTGCGTAAGTCGCCGACGCGGTTGCTCAGCGGCTGGTTCGTTGCACAATCCCACCATGTCGGCCGTGCACCTTCCATCTGCTCTTTGTGTTGCTGCGATCCTACTCATTATTACCTCATCGTCGTGTTTTTAATACGCAAATAAAAATAAAATCTCGCAACGTGCCTGTGACGAAAATGACAATTTATAAAGCCGACTTTATTAGTGTTGAAAAAAACTTTAGACGTGGATTAAAAAAATGCTATTGCGATGAAAGAGAGTAGGTTGGTAGGTTCACGAACCACTACATTAGTCACATAGCCTCAATTACGAAACATGCAGACAAGTACGTTGGTAAGTTGCGGAAAGCGAAAGCGCTATTTCTTCACCATGTTCACGCGAGACTAAGCGATATCAAATATTATTATAATCGCTTGCAGAGCTATCTATAGAGAATACATTTTTAAAAAGGTATGCTATAGGTTTTCATTTTGTGATACTTTCAGGTCTTCCAGAGATAGATTTGCCCGCACTTGATCCTTTGAAAATCCCAAAAATAAGAATTTTACAAGGCGATGGTCCGGTAAACGTAAACGCAGCTCTCGATAATGTGATCGTGACGGGTTTTGGGCATACACAAGTGTTACAGAGCCAGTAAGTGTCTACTCACTCACTACATCGCGTTTATACTGTCCTAGTATATTCCTCGACTGTTCGTTCAACTCAGTCGAGTACTGTACAATTTAAAAAAAAAATGCGACATAATGTTGTTTAGTTCGGTTTGAATGTTCTGTGTTTTGGTTGTTTTTTACATAAAATGCACCATCATAATAGTTAGATAATGACACTATTTCAGCAATCGGGTTTACAAAGTCCATGTAGAGTTTTTTCTTTACGTTTTATTTTCATTTACCGTTTTTTCTTTAAATTCCAGGGTTGACAGCAAAACCTATGATTTTTACACAAAAGTTTTCGTTCCAAAAATAAGGATTGAAGGCACGTATGATTTAAAAGGAAAAATATTGTTAATACCTTTGGTAGGTCGCGGTCTATGTTGGTTTGAACCAAGTAAGTAAAAATAGTTGATTGTCAGAAAGTTGTTTAATAAGTTTGGCATTGGTTTTTATTATGTATGCAAATAAAAATTGATTGATAAATAATATTTTTTTTCAGGCAATATGACTATTGATATAGTAAGTGATGTTAAATTATATGACAAAGATGGTTTCGTATTTTTTAATGTTACTGCAGCACATGTAAAATATGCAATTGGAGGTTTAAAATTACGAATGAACAATCTTTTTGATGGTATAAAATCATTGGGTAAGTTAAAATAAAAACTGCTTTCTTAATAGTATACAGTGCCATCTATGCAAGCATTAATGAAAGACAAGCAAAAGATTTAGATATCTAGATGCGATAGCGCTAGTGGTGCCTTGCGTTCTACTCTACTCAACACTACGTGGAGCCAGTGTATAGTAATTTACTATCGTCGTCTTATGATATCCTGGTACTAACATGTTACAAAATTGCAACGTTGAAATATCTGGCACCACAGAGCAGGTTCATGAATAAGATTTTATTTTTCAGAGGACAGCACGAATGAGTATTTAAACACAAATTG
>DWDU01000436.1:0-19148 GCA_018245575.1 Jemadia suekentonmiller | reverse complement strand
CCCGGGAATCGAACCCAGGACCTCCCGATCGGCAGTCGCACTTGCAACCAACACGACCAACGAGGCAGTCAAAGAACAAAGAAAATTCAATACAATAGGTATCATACCATAGTATGGATGAGTGACGTAAGATTTTTACTAATTTTCCTTGTGGTTTCTTATCTTTCTGGATCCCTTAAATAGTATAATAAAATACGTTTTCTTCCACAAATCGGACGGAATAGCACATAATATGTATATTGTTGACAAATAAACAAATTACAACTTCTACGAAACGTCTCTGTGCGGTTGCAATAATGCAGTAATAGTTAATAATAATTATCAGATTTGGCAACCGGAAGGTGTCAAACCCGTTTGGCATATTACAATAAGAGTTCCTTGTATAATGTCGGAGCGTCGCGGCGGTCCCGCGACCCCTTCCCCACGCGGAAGCACAACGTCCATGGCTCCTTTGTGCTTGTTTCATCCAACCAGTGTTAATTCCCACAGGCGTCGATGTTCCCTGGATAATTTGGACATTCTCACCGAAACGGGTTTGTCCTCATTGTACCTACAAATTGTACCTTAAGAGTATCCAAATAAATGTATAACAATATCGTTTATATAATATACAACCGAATCTGGTGATTCGTAATGATAACAACAGAGACACTCAATGCATTCGGTAGAAGACCTTTCCAAAATTTTAAATATTTTGTTCTAAAAGTGGTAATAGATCCTGACTGGGGTTGGCATGCCTAGGAACCATTGCCACTATTTATAGCGCTGTAGGCAACTCACTAGAGCTCGTTATCGTGTACGATCTGCAGGTCGCAGAAGGAAGACTAACGCCTTCAGAAGGAGTTAAAATTATCGGATTTCTAATAAAGCTGAGGTCCTCGGGTGCCCACAACTGGGACGCCCAGAGCGTCTCAGGACAATTTCAAGCCCTGCCGCGATGACTTCAGCGAAGCCTTTGTCTTCCATTGATGTTCAAATGTATAAATTAACGCTCTAACCTATCACTACATTTCAACAAACGTACATATGTACCCACGAGTTTGTAAGAATGATTGTTGATTATTTGACGTTCTGCTCGAGTGGTTATTTCGAATTGATAGCGGTCAAAAGATGTGAAATTAATTTCCATTGTTGGATGTTAGGTACATGATTTACTTCAAAATGAAAGACATGTAGGAATTATCGCGAAATTTGGTCATAGTGGATTAATATTTATTTCATGTAATTTTCTTGTGGGACAAAGAGCTAATTATTATTATATTTAAGAAATTACGACAATTAAATATCCAAAATTACTCAGGCAGGCGAACAGGCAGATCGCGGGATGGCGCGTGCTGCCTGCGCGCAGCTGCAACGCTGGCCGCCTATGAACAGCAACGTAGTCGGTGAAAGACGCTGTGCTCTATAATAACACCTGAGGTGAGGCCTACATCCAGCTGTAGAATGCAATAGGCTGATGATGACAATATAACTTACTCCTTAATACCTATTATTGATGATAATCTGTAATTATATTCTTTGTATTAACAATAGCTACTTTCATAAGAGAATTGACAACATACTTGTTCTCACAGTAGGTATTGGTACCTGATGGTCACGGCTTATCTCTTATTAACAAAGCCACCCGTCGGACGCTTATGCGGCCTTCGCGAGCAAGGGTCAGGCTTTAGCTGATAAACCACATCACGATGACGAACGCCATGTGAGGTGAAATACATAACATGACTCAGGTCGCAAATGTGTCAAGGTGTCAACATGGACATCAATTGCTCGACCAAAGCGCCACGGTGACTAATCGCGCTGATTGCCAATCAATAACAATAATATCTCTTGTACGTGTTGTTTGTTCAATGTTAGCACGAGAGGGCTATGAACGAGCGATGCCGACAACAAACAAAATCTGTCATTACCTAATTGATTGAGAATTGTAAATTGTGAATGGATTCTTATCACGACCTACGCCTGGGAAACGTAAACAATTAAACAGAACGCGGCCGCCTTGCAAACATCGTCTGCATTTTTGTTTACTAATTTTGTACGAGTGTAAGTACTTACTATAGGTATACATTAATAATTACATTGTTTACTCATTTTGAATCAAACAGCTATAGAAGGCATCTTCATTATAATTTGTATCTTAATTAAGTAATTGCTCGGACTTTTTGTTTAAGCGAATATCTCTTTAATATGACAACAAACTACTTAGCTGTTGTTTTATATTTGTATTTCTTTATATGACCACTGTTTAGGTATAAGTAACTGTTAGCACCAATTTTTACACATTGACTGATAACTATGATAAAATAGTTACAGATATGTAGACATTTTGAATTACTCCCTCATTTTCAAAGTTTATAATGAGATAAATTAAATTATCGAATGATTATCGTATGTAGGTATTACTCGTGCACCTCAATAGCTGATAACAGGAACAATTTACACCTCCGTGGCATCGAATAAAAAGCGGAGTGATAATGAGTGGGCAATCGTTGGGAGGCGTTGATAGGTGTCAGACTGAGTGTCATCAGTGGAGCAGTATCGCGAGTTGGTGGCGTGGGGCGCGGCGGAGGGGCGCGGCGGCTGGCGACCAGGTGCGCGGCCGCGGGGGCCGGGGCGCGTGCGTAACGGTCGCGGCACGAGCTGCGCCGGCGCAGGGGACGTGCGCTATGGCGGAAATAGCGATGGACAGGGGCGCCGCGGGCAGGTGGTGCGCTCTATGCCGCGCTGCCAGCCCTCGCTCAATGTCACACATTGCCGGTTAATTCCTGCATACATCGTCATTGTATGAATGAAATCACTGTTTTGTTGTCGATTACACATTTGCATATTTGGACTGCTGAGTGAGTGTACTGCGCGTTTTTTCGTATGCATTATTGTTCGTGTAGTTAAATCCTCCAACCGCTATTGTAGATTATTTCATGTGTTTAATAATATCAAAAAGGAACATTAAAAATAAACTTTTTTTAATAACGTTTTAACTACTTGGGTGTTCAGAGCCAATATCCAGATACTGATAAACAAATAACAAAATGTACTGAAGTGCAGATTTTAATAGTAAACTAACTCCCGCTCTAGACGTTCCCCATTTATCGTATTAGGCCACTTTTCAGGATTTATTTACTAGCGGCGTTTGAATATGACTTGAGCTTACCTTAAGTAAATCTCAGATTTATCGCCAACGACAAATTCCGAGAATAGCGATCGACTTATCAGGGTAAAGTTCTGACAGACTCCTCGTCTTACGATATACGAGAGCAGCGACCGGTTTGAATAGACTCAGTGTCTGGGGAACACCGGGAATAGATAAATAATATGATATTTATTACGCAAAACCACCACATCGGCGACTAACCGGTATTATTTAGCTAATATGTAATTTTTTGCAAATTTTCTGAATGATGATTTGATTTCTGATTAATGTAACCAAAGTTAGCTTTTCTGTTTATGAAGATTTACAAGTAATATAACAGTAGCCAATTGTATCTATGGTCCAACGTTAAGCTTCATTATATAGCGGGAAATTAAATTTAATTGAATTCGAAAATGAATTTCCAATATTGCCTATAACTATCGGAATTAACATTCAAAATATAGTAACATGACGCCTGTCATCTTAGAAGAGATAGGCAGAGGAGTGTAGTACATTCCCACGTTTCACCAATTACGATTACGTCCCGATATGGAATTGGTGGTAAGTCCATTGTTATACACCGCCCACATATTCAGACTGACCCACTATGAGAGAATTTAAATTAGAAAAATCCAATATGTAGTGCCAAAGTTCTAAATGTAGGCTTCACAATAAGTCATACCTAATATTCGTGTACTATAATAGATATATTCCAAGCTTAGTACCAATTCGCCCTTAAACATCTTGTGCCCTCTCTCTACTTACTCCAGTAGATGCAGGTCTTGAAATCACAGGTGCCTTTACGGCTAAGTTGCAGTCTAGATGCAGCGCGAAACACTCCTTTGTACATATTAGTATGTACGTAATCCTGGTTTATGTATGTAATAGGATTGTAATGCCTCATACTTAAATTCTTAGTCTTAACTAAACATGTATGTGCGTAGATATTTTTACGCCTATTTCCCAAAGACGTAGCAAAGGATAAGGATTTGCTTCGACTTTGTTACTAGCACAGTTCTTTCAACTTTTTTACATTAATTAAAGTGGTCAAACAAGATCGACTGTTAAAGACACCTTTGATCTGACCTTCTTTGATATTAGTAAATAGCTAAATAGAAATCTTGGGACAACCTACGAGCAATCACCCGAAGCGAAACAGTCTTAATTATCATAATACAGGGATTAACTTATATACTTAACCTTATACTCAGACGCACAACACATCACGGAAACATTAGCTGTACGAGTGAATTTAGCGACCATACCACTACCATTCAGTCACCAATCACACGAACTACTGGCTCGCAAGAATACCGACCAGGAAAGACACAAATCCGAAATTTGAAAAATATAGATGTGAAACCTTAAAGTTCTGCTATCAGCAGTAAGTGTACATTAAAGGATAAACCAACATAGATTGTTTAAAAATGGTTTGTTTGAGAATTATTCGACTAATATCGCCAATATAAGAAATATTGTATATTTGACACACATACATTTCTCTTTATCTATAATTTAGTAATGGTACAGTAGGTGTGATCAGTTCGGTAGGTGTGGTCGAAAAAATCCGGCGTAAACCACCGCCCGCCGACTTTGTGATTTTGATTTGTTTGTAGTTTTACGATCGACTTCGCAGGAATGCATCGAAAAGAAAACATAATTTCGTGTCCCGGAGCAACGGAAAGTTCACGACACACCTGAGCCGTAGCTATAACTCTTATTGTATCATTGTTTGTGGAGCGTACCTCCATACGCGAGCGAGACAAAGCTGTACAGGCACCCACGACCGAAGCCCGGGCCTGCATTCAATTGAACTAGTGCACGGCGACGCCGGCAGCTGGCTGCGCGTGCAGAATCACATGTCTGTACCCGAATCGCACATCTGCATCGCTCCAAGCTCCATCTCCAAAACGGCCTAACGCTCACGGCAACCCCTACGAGTTCCAAATGCATTCATTCAACGCAATACTTTTATAAAATAAACGAAACGATTAGGGTCTCCCCCATTCATTGTTACGTACCGACGTGCCAAAACGTCCCAAGCGACCTCGCGAGCTCAAGAGTCGCCGACATTTTTGTACCAAGCAATACTGGTATGTCGGTAACGTTTAAAAATGGTAACGCAATGCCGAATGCTGCTTTATGGGCTCCACAATATGATTAAATTTAATTTAAGTGGCGCGTTAAGTTAGGTATTTTAGGGTGATTTTCCTTCGAAAATGTTCACGGAACATACATCGTTTTCATTTCAAAAGTGAAAACTTTGCAGGTAGGTGAGTAGTTTAATTTTGAATAATGGCATAGCAGTGGAGTTCTATATAAAGCACACAGGGGCCATTCAACGCTTTTATAAACACTTTTAATACAGATGGATTGAATATGTTTATACAGAGTGCGTTTTTAATTTCACACTGTTGGCATGCCGAATATCGTTGTCGGTCGCTCATAAACTTTTGTCAATATAATAAAAAACAATTATTTACTAAAAATTTAAAAAAGAAATATAATTATTAATGTACGTAGGTAAACCTACAATCATTAATAATTAAAAATAAGTAGGTACCTATTGTGATCTTTTTCTCAAACCGCAGCATATTATATCAGTCATAAGAAAATTGTAATATCTACATATGTGTAACAATAGTCTGCGTACTCCTTATCGGATGAATTTAGCTATAATTTAGAAAGCTTATAATAAAAAAATATATACTTGTGACATGGGTGATGTGGTTTTCCAATTGCGCTTAATTTAGTATAACTTAAAAAACAGTTTAAATATAATATAATAAAATATTTATCAGTTTACAAGTAGCAGGTCAAGTCTGTAAAGATAGAGATAATTAATGCTCGTCGCTTCCTGCGCACCATGGAAGAAACCTGGCGTAATAATATTATAATAATGACAATAATAAATTACCATTATTACTATAGCATGGTAATATGTTATTATCGTAGGAACGGTGCAAGTGCTAGTGGCTACATCACCCTGTGCACGGCGCACAGCTGAGATTTAGGCACACGCTGCGGCCGGTGCGTCGCCGCGCCACCTTTCACCCCTGTGCCGCGCGCGCACTGCTATGTACGCTCTATAAATACCGCCGTCCTCCGTTACTTTGTACCACGCTAATGTTTCTTGTTATCACATATAGCGTGAGCCGTATGCTTTTTCACCCGTATTTAATGTTTCTATAATACATGTCGCATCATATCATTTCTCTTATATTTTTTGACATTATGTGGGTGTTTTATTTAATGAACGGCAGAATTATAGTCATTATGAAACGTGGTAATAGTTATTTCAACTTCTTAAACACATATTATTTAATATTTCGTTTTAAACATAAATTGTTTTGTATAGTAATATTATTTTATAATAGATTGTATCAATCTGTAACAATTTCATCTGTTTCTTGCACCCCTGTCGTACACCGAACGGCAAAATACTTTCAGAGATGGAGTTTTTTTTGTAATTTACCTCGAAACACAATGATCTAGGAAACGAAGAATCCCTCGGTTCCCACATTTAAATATTTTTTCACAATCCTACCGTTATTCGCATTTTTTGCGTTTGTTGGTGACGAGAAGGTATTTATAGTGCAACAGTGAGGGGCAGAGCCAGGACGGAGCCAGCAGCTGCGCCAGGGACGAGCAGCGCGCCGGGATCACACGCGCCAGTCACACACACGAGGGACGGGTAACGGTTCCGAGGATTTTTTTAAACGTACCTTCAACTACCAACACGGTGATTACACGTGTTTGATGGATTGGATAAAAATAAATGTAACATCACACCTGTAAACCCCGAAGAGGTAGACAGAAGAGTGTAGTACACGCCCATGTTTCACCAGTTGCGGTTACGTCCTACTATAGACTAAGTGGTGAGTCTATTGCCATAAATATACCAGGCACATCCAGACTCCCGGCAACTACTAGGTATTTCAAGTTAGTCAAACCCAATAGTATCCGCCCCGGGGATCGAACCCATGACTTCACGACCAGGGGCCGCACCTGTAACGACTCGAGCAAGCGACTCAAGCGAGAAAATTGATCAAATTAAATAACTTTTTTCACTTATTTAAATATTTACTCTCTTTATCGTTCCCTCGTTGGTTGGCAAGGCTGCTCTCATAATAAAAAGGTTTACCACCACCACCTCGCTGCCCAAGTGTAACCTGACAGACATCACACTGCTTAGAGAACATGATGAAAAATTCTAAGGTGCGTGAGTTTTGACGCGGTGGCAACAAGTGAAATTTAATCTCGAAACGTACATAAACTTGTAAACAAGTGCTCGCCGGAATACAACCCCGAACCTCGGAGCGGGAAGCTGAAATGCAAAGCACGGCGCTTTCACAACTCGGAGCTACTTCTAACTTCGAACTTATGCACTAAATGTTTAAGTTAATAGTGTAGGTGCGTCAGGCGCGCGTGTTTCAACCGTAGCGACACAGTGTTGCGGCGCAATTTATCCGCATTCAAATCAATCAACTATCAAATCGATCTCGTTAGTCACCACGGATTAGACACACAAGTATTGCACTAAAATATGCCTAATTATGTCATATGCGAGGCGAAAGTAAGCCTTGCGGTGCTATGTTGTGACCGGAAACGAAGTTTAGGTGCAAGTGACCGTAGCGGGCGCGAATATATTAGTAATAAGTAATTATTTAAGGCACACAGCGGACAGGTCCACGTTCGCACGCCGCGCGGCGCTGCGGACGAGCGCGCCGGCGCAGCGCACGACGCATAGTTGCGACCGGTTTATTTAGCGACGCCATTTTGATAGATGTTTTTTTCTTGTATAGAAATGTATCAAAAGCCCAGCGAGGGTGCGCGTGCTATACGAATTCCAGACTCATGCACCTGGCCGCGCGCCGGCCGCGATCACACATTGTCGTCATACACACAACACATACATTTACGTACACGGATGCCAGTGTTCCTTTCAATTAAGTTTTTGTTTTATTAAGTGTTTGTAGCCCGGCCGTTGGTTTAGCACTTAGTGACACTGCCGAATCGGAAGTCGTGGCTTAGATTCCAAAACTGGCAAACATCTGAGTATGAGCAGAGGTATGTGTCTGGGTTTGAACGTTAGTACGTATATACTCGTATGTAGTTTACGTTTGGGCGTGTATGGAAACGCTCCAAGACATTTATTATTTCTATATGGATTCAAGTAAAAGTTACAACTACACTTAACTGGCTCGTTGGTCATGTTGGTTTCAAGAGCGACTGCCGATCGGGAGGTCCTGGGTTCGATTCCCAGGTCGGGCTCTCAGATTTTTCTCATTTAGATTTTCTAGTAGTGGCTCGGAGTGCGAAGATGTCTCCAATATATGGCAATAGCCTCACCACCTATTCAATATTGGGACGTAAATGTAACTGATGTAATGTGGGAGCGTACCTCTTCGGGGATTACAGGCGTGATGATACATTAACGCTCTATTATATTTAAGTACATTTGTCGTCTTTTGCTTTCCAGTAAAATATGATTAATTGTGGTAAAGCCAATTTGAAACACAAATTTCTGTGCACAAATTGATCAATATGTTAGTGTGTATATGTCGGTGTATAGCAGTATACCGCGACGTACTGGGTCGCGTGGAGCCGTGCGGCGCGGCGGCGGCCTCCTAGCGCACGACGGGCGAGCCGTAACTGTGCACAACGTCAGTTCGCGCAGCATCGCGTGCGCGAGGCGAGCCGCGGCGCTGTGGTCCTCGTGTATGCTCACGTCGACACGCGTCACACCGCCGACCGCCCACCGCCGCTAATACACGGACCTGCTATAATATACCACAACTGAATCCTACTTGATCACTGCTTTATTGCACTACTCGCTCCAGCCTCATTTGTAACGTTCAAAGGTAACTGTCGAAAGTATTAAGCCGCAGGAAAGAAAGCGTTCACGTTTTTAACGATCGCCGTTAAAACAAGTAAGCTAAACGTACAGCGACCCTTTCATCTTGTGGCTACGCGCGGAATTTATTTACAACTTCATCCGGAACACAAAATGAAGACGCGAGCCGCCTGCGGTAAGAGATCGCACTTATGCAATAATAAAAAAGCCATCACCGAAGACCTTTAGGATGGCATTTACGTACTTTATCAGGCGCACGCAGTTCTTGAGCTACTGTATTAAGCGGGGCTCGCGTTATATTCGTCTTATTTACTAAATTATGAACTTTCCGGCATTATTTTGCTGCAGAATATTCAACCTCACGTGTTATATAAATGTGTTTGAACAATAACACGTTTAGTATGTGTACGTATTTTAACAAGATCACAACATGAGGTGGAAGAGGAAATGACAAGTTCAGCAACGACGTTCTAAGAATCATGATCGCGAGCGGAGGTCGGCGCGAGGCAGCCGCTGGACGCCTTTGTCCGCGAGGCATCAACGTAGCCCTCGACGCGGCGGCATAATGCGGAAACAATGCGAGCCACATTCGTGCGCCGCGGCCGCGCGCGCCGCGTCCCTGCGATGGCCAACGTTTGCGTTCATAAAGTGTCATTATGGTAACAGTACCTCATTGTTGTTTTCGGGCAGGCCGTCCCTCCTCTCTCCCTACGGCCGCCGCCGCGCGAGGCGGCCGCGTCACGGCGAGTTATAACCGAAATGGGTTACGAGCGACTCTTGCGAAACTTTTACGGGCGAACGTCTCCGACGAAATCTCGTTTCGTTTAATGGCCTTCGAATTTTAAGAGCCAAAGAAAGGTAAATCACGTTGACGTGTCTTCAACTTAAACTTGTGATTTGATGTGGATTCCCATAACTCACATTTCGATCTGTTTTCCATGTAGGTACATCCAGTGCTGCAGACGAATGGATCATTGATTATATACAATTTATCTGCGACTATTTGCAAACAATATACAAGATTTTTTAAACCATAGCGTAACATTTTTATTTATATACGAAATGAATATAATGTTACATACTAAAATTATCGTTTGAAACGCCCATTAATGTATCTATAGCTGTGCAATAAACGGTAAAAGTTGTAAAATGATAACGACGTGTGAACTGATTAGTTAACACGTGAACGGGCAACGAGCGGTACCGCATAGCGTGTGGCTGCGGCCGCGCGCACCCCTACCGCCGCAATATGGGACAAATTACCGGTAAAATTAAACACGCACAAAGAGCCTGCGTCATCGCAATGCGCGGCTCTCGTCCACGAGGCTATAATCTTGGGCTCGGCACTTTTAAATATTCATAATGTCAATATATTTCTTAAAATGCTTTGACAAGAAAATTACTACCCTGAATCGTAGTCGGCTATTTAATTTACATACTCGTAAAGTTCAAATTTGTCAGTATCATAGCCAAACTCAGTACACCTCAGTTCACTCTTCTGTGATCTTCTGAGTTCTTCTCTGACATCGACACGTATGTGCTATGTCGCGACAATGCTTTTGTACTATAATTTCGGTGTCGATCGTAACAATGGATTTAACAAGCATACGTAAAATGTGCTCTACGACTTTATGAGCGCCTATTCATTTATTGGAATTTCAGCGGCCCATTATTAGGTTCACGGAGGCTGTACCTAGACCACTGCAGTGTGTCAATAGTGTCACTCGGGTCTGTGGCTGCTGGCGCTGCGAGGAGCGAGGGAGGACTTGTACTCAGAGAGGATGTGCTGCACAGGTTGGCGCTAAAATTTCATAGAGAAATCAGTCACTGTAAAAGTCAAGCTTGGGATGTATCATATTGATACAACAAAGATAGCGAGAACTTTTGTTCATGCACAAAAATAACATCATGTAACATCGTCAGGCCTATAATGCCCAAAGAGGTAGACAGAGGTATGTAGTACACCCCTCTCCAGTACACCAGTCTTATCAGTTACGTTTACATTCCAGAATAGAATGGATGATGAGTCTATTGCCATACACCGGGCACATTTCAAGACACCAAGCCACAACTAAGAAATGAAATTATAATTATTCTAATTATGAATTATAAAAATCGAGTGGTGCGCGAATCGGGATTTGATCGTTAACAACACGACCAAGGCGACAGTCAACGTTATTGTGTGTGTATAAGTATTTGGCAAGTACTAAAGCACCATAAAGACGCATAATGTGTCGAGAAGGTCATGACATGGAGATGTTATTTTGGTCCCGAGCGTGCGTTAGAGCGGCAGGATCCGGCGCCGACGACGAGCCGTGCAACAAGCGCTTACATAATGTTCTCGTTTGTCATTGACCGCGTTCGTTTTCTCGAATAAGGGTTTTTGTTTCACTCATTGTTGCAGATAGTCGTCTATCGATGCCAAATTTGTGCAAAAATTGTTTTTGTGGTGTCTTATAGGTATAATAGGTATTGCGTCAAAATATATGTTGCATTGCATTAAACATTATGTAAAATTATGCAATTACACTTTACTAAGGAAACAATATTATAAAAACATCGCTGTTATGTATTTATGTCGCAGTAATTTTGTAAACATAGGAATTTTGTAAACGACGTACCTACTACATACAAATGTACATTGAACGTTGTAATTTGACTCAAAGATAATTAATTTAATAACATTAGCTGTCTAATTAAAAATGGGGTAAAAACATAACTTGTAATTTCTCGAAGGGGTAGGCAGGAGTGTAGTACTCTCCCTCGTTTCACTAAATATTTTACATCCCGCCGTGGAGTGCCTATAAAAAAAGCTATAATAAAAAAAACACCGGGCTCAAATCTAGGCTCCATACCCAATAGTACGATTCCAGACCCGGAGATCAAATCCAATACAATCGATAGTTGACAATCGAAAACAAACATTGTGTAAGTGAAGAATATAGAATAATTTGAAAATAACAAACATTCCTTTATCAACAATTGACTGTGAAAGCAAGCGCAGGAGTATCAGAGACAAGTTCCGCTCGAAGCACTTTCTTTGATCTGCATAAACTAATCAAAGGTTATATTATAAGCATTGTAATTGTGCTATTGTTCGTGAGCCATAAAACAATGATTATTGAAATTCATTATGAAGATGTCAGCCGATGATCAAAGTTTAATATGAGAGGTACGCTTGAATAAGCAAATATAATGGCCTTAATGATATGGGAGACAATGGGCACTCCCGGGCGCGACCAAAACGCTCATAGGTACGCGTTGCCACTTGACTGGAACCTGCCTCGCTCTGGTGGACTTCGCGTTGGACAATCTTCCTTTATTCTTTTGTTCCTCATCCATACTCATTTTGTTTTTGATAAATGTACAATACAATATACTCGATTTAAAAATACATTGGGTCTATATCAATAGCTCATTTGTGTATATTTTATTACACAACTATTTATAAGACATTATCATGACTAACGCTTGCATCTTTCCACTACTTGCCTCTTGGGTCGGTGGTGGAACGCCGTTGGAGCGAGAAGGGTTAAGATATAGTTCGTGAAGCTAACAGGGTGTACTTGGCAGACTTCATCCGCCACAAAGAGAACCGCGGAGGTCACTGAAGGGCGTATAACGTTTGTTTTTCTTTGCAATTTTTTTCAAAAGCGTACTGTATGACCGGAACCCGAGATTTTCGGAGCGAAAAACTGAAAACGAAATCACTACACATACCTGCTAAATATTACATAAAATATACATTTACCATAACACACGGTGCAGAGTATACTGTGAAACAGCTAGCCGGTCAACACATCTATGCATGTACGTCACACGCTTTTTAATAACCCGACCGGGCTGCAGGGGGCGCTGTGACAATTTGATCGCAATACATAAATATATAACAACAACGCACTTAATAACACAGCGTTGAGAGTATGGAAACGGGAACAGGTTGTCCCGCGCGTCCAATGGAGGTTGCAATCAGCGCTATTGAGCCACTCGTCACCTGCGGAACTCGTCGGCATTGTGAGCGGTCGCTCGCTAGCACCGGCATCTGGGGCGACGTGGCGACACAGGAATAGAGTAATAGTAGGATTAAATATTAATATTCATAGGTTTAAAGGTTTTACTAAAGATATTTATATACTACTAGCTGACCCGGCGAACTTCGTGCCGCCTAACAGTCAATAAATACCTACATGTTACTATTTAACTGAACTTAATTTGAGCTTTTATAAACGTAATACGATAAATAAAAAAATATGTTAAATTTAGTATTTTATTAGATATTAATTTAACTCACAGTGAAATGAACTGTTACGGCAATATACGAAATTTATTGGAATTACAGTGGCGCAATCTGTCGAAAATTGGTCGAACGAAGTCTGAAACCTTCGTGGGCTCATGCTCAACAACTTTGCTAAAGATCATCACATGATCAAATGCCTAGTTTACGATTCTATAGAGGACATACAGACAAACATTCAGAATATTAAGAATTTTTTTAATGATTGCTGTGGCTATTAAGTTCATTAATAGCCCAGATCGAGTAATGTTCCCAACCTTTTTGTCGTTCCAGTGTTGGGCACGGGCCTCCTGTCAGAATGAGACGGCAAGGCCGTAATGATTTAATGTTTCAATATACATCATATGTTAAACTATGAATTTGCATATTTAACTGAAAAAATATTATTCCAACTGTATTCCATCACTTTTGCATCATATATTCAAGATAAATAAAGATTTTGGTTAAAATTAATTTTGGTAAAAAATAAATCATTTTCCACACTCGACGATCCCATATGAGCATTTTGACTCAGAACTGCTTACGACGAATAAAAAAAATTAAACAAAAATTGACCATAACCGTAATTTTTTTTAAATCCTTTTTCTCACTCGTATTATTAAAATCTGCCGTTTTCTGTTCAATCAATACATATTTATTAACTAGCTAATTGTTTAAACTGATTGTATTTAGATCGATCAATTTATAAATTTAACACCTAGAGATATGCAAATAAAAAAATAAAATGAACACTATCATCCGTAAACCGTAACTGTTAATCTAAATACACCATCATTGAGTCGTCATGTCCCATGGTCACCCCACAGGGAGCTGAACGTCGCTCCGGCCCGCTCGGTCCGTCGCCCATTCAATCCGTGAAAACCGAGCTCGGTGGACAATACCGCGCCTGTTGTTAATACCAGTTGTTAAGGACCGGTTGGCGTACTAGACACAGCTACTTCTGATAAATAGTATCTCAATACCGTTTACATACTCAACAACATACCCCAAGTAGGCGGAGTAACACTACTGAAGCAAGATAGATAAATGTTCTGTAAACAAGAGATGGATGATTCGTCTACTGTCCAGGCGTTACGTCGCCAACAGAAAATCCATCTAGCTAACACAACTATTTTGTAGTTGGATGTTGAAACTTTACACCTCTGGGGTCCAAAAGCTCGTCATTTCTGCCAAGTTTAAGTGTTAGCTGCTTCGAGAGCGTCAGCTTACATCAAATGTAGTTATGTATGAGCTACGAGTAGGTAACGCCTCCAGTTGATACTTTGCGTACAGTACTTTACCCTGTACCTTATATAACTTGAGTACCCTTTCTCTAGTAGCTTTAGGACTTGATTATTTTATTTGTTACATAATAATCATTAAACTTAATATTTATTTCGCATAATTTAATTATAAAACAGCTAGCTAATGACTACATAGAAATACTGATTGTATACATACATAACATAATTACTGATGTTTTGGGCATTTAACAGCGATCAAGGCTACTTAAGAGGCAAAGTCCTGTCGTGTATTCAAAAATATATAAACTATTCATGCTTACACAGGGCCAGGAGTAGTGCGCGACCGGAAACACTTGTTTGTTCGGTCACAGCTATAGTCCTGTCCTAATAACAATATACATACTTGTATTCAAAGGTGGTCCTCCGGACCCTCATTCTACACGTGCAGGGAGCGTAAGCGGCCCGCTCGCCCCACGTCCCTCCCGAGCTGCCTTAACAATTGTTCTGTGACGCAGTTCGTTCACATTGATCACTGTTTTGGTTTCCATTCCACTGCTATAAGGTAGATACCACTGTACGAGGTAGGTACGCTATGTGGCCCGGGACCAATCGGAGCGGCGCCGGTTAGAGTACGTCTATATCCAGCAGTGGACCTCAAAAGCTGATGAATGGACCAATGGAAGACCGGCTGCTGGCCAGTTATCTTTTCATGCCGATTTAGATCATTTAAGGTCGATATTGTCACACTGCTATAACACAAATCAATGGAGATGTTGAAGTCTAATTGTGTATCGGAATTTGTTTTAACCCACGCCGCAGCTCGGGCAAGATATAACTCGTCGCACTTTCGAACAGGGGCCACCTCTCAGAACGTAAACAGTTAAGTATGTGTGGCTCATAAGTCCTACCTACGTTTAAGTCCAATGGAAACAGTGCTGTATAATTACAAAAGATGAGTCCAAGAAAAATATGAGGAGAAGTATTATCGTGCAATTGATATATACTGCGCGATAAATATATACTCTAATAACTTTGTATCTTATACTAACAGACCTTTTGTACTAGTTATGCGCTGAGTAAGCACTATTTGGCACACGATTATATTGTCAGTCTGCGCGCAGAGGTTCCCAGATTCAATTCGCAGTCGAGCAGAGTTTGAATGATTAATTGAGTTACCTATTGTAGGTAACTGTATTCCAGTAAGCTGTGTATCGAGGAAACTCAATTAATGGTAAAATTAATGCATTAAGCAGGTATGCTGTAATAGGATAGTAACAAAGTTGAAGCAATTGTTTATGAATACTGCCTTGATGGTCGTTCTGTTTGATAGCGCGACTGCCGATTGGTTGGTCCTCGGTTCAACTCCTGGGTCAGGAACTACTGGATTTTTCTCATTTAGATTGTCTAATGGTGGCTCGGATATTGAAATTGTGTCCAGTGTATGGTAATAGACTCACCACCTATTCCATAGTACGACGTTAACGTAACCGTTAAAACGGTAAAACGTATGAGTGTACTGCATACCTGCCTATCTCTTCGCCAAATAAAGGTATGATGTTACGTTTATTTATGTAAACGATACAAAATGTTGTACGGCAACACGTCCCACGACGCTAACACAGAGTGTTCCAAATAGTTGCCAGCCAGCAGTGCGCGGTTATTAATCAAACAATAGGCATTCCGTGAAACAGTGTGTCAGCAAGATGCGCGATAAGGGTCCGGTAGCGAGGCGACGCAAGCAATCCTCAGTGGCACTGACTCACGGCCGACGTGTATTTCATGTTTATAGTTGAATGGTTTTGAATAATTGAACAAGTTATTTATAAATTTCCTCTTTAGAAGTGAATCGTGTGCGCGATCGGTGCCGGATGCCGCCACCCTCGGCAGGCATGCCTTTACAAAGGCATTTAGTCTATTTAAAGACATCCTGCTTAGTGCGGGGGGCCGAGTCTTCTCGCACGTGCGTCAAGTGTCCTGCGACTGCCGACCTGTCAATTACTGTCACCCTCACCTATCTCCGCGCGTTCGACGTCCGCGCTGATAAACTAAGTTCACGTCTAGTTTGCATCATTCCAAAGTCCGCTCATACAGCAACAAAGGCGACTGTCAGCGACGTCGCCAGCATTCTACATAACGCTGGGTTTCTAGTCGAGGTGACATTTCAATGTATTCACAATATACAGTCTGTTATATGAAAGCCAATTATGAGAAATATATTTACTACACCGAAAAACATCACACAGGTTAACTTTAATGTACTCTATTTATAGAAAATATATAAGGGTCACATCGTAGCGGTAATGTTCGTTTTCGTTCCGCGCGATCGAGTGAAGTATAGATCAAGAGTTCTTAAATTATGAGAAGATCACATCGAACAGTATAATGGAGTTGGAACAATACGCCGCGATTATAAAGTGCAGTGAAGCGGAGATTATGGCGCTCACATGAGACAAGCACGGGCGCGGCCGCCGCCGAGCGCGGAAGCTAATGGCTCGGACATACTTGCACCTACAGAAACCTATGGTGCATCACCACACTTCCACACTTACGTTATAGAATCTGCTCAGTCGTCATCAATTTGAATCTTGGTGAACAGTTTAAAAGAAATGAGAAGCACTACATATTTATTAGGATTTTGTTTACCCGAGAATATCTTAAATTTCAAAGTTTTGCTTTTTATTTCCTGTTCCATTGTTACCTGATATGTCATTTTATTTCATTTAAGTAAAATGTATAATGAACGAACCATAATCATTTCAACGATCTAAATTCATTTCCCCAATGAGTCTCCTTTTGTTCCTTGGTTCATTTGACAAAAAATCTTATTTTCGAGCAGCGACAAGGTAAAGGAAGGTCAAGAACATGTGGTTCCGATAGTTTTTGAAATCGTGAGGGGAGCAGAGGTCGTTGCACCGCTTTCCGAAAGGGAGGGTTGTCACCGCGCGACGTGAAATGTCGCCTTACGTGAGATGCGGAACACAGCAGGGCTCGACATTCCGTCGGGGATGCGCACGCGCAGGTGAGCGCTTACAGGGGAAGAGGATCGCGATAAATATAGCACAGGCTGTTCGAACACGGCAATGACATAAGCGGCCAATCAGAGCATTCAGTATTATTCAACTACTTCATTACACGCTCGTTCTGAAATTTCTCGGAATAATTGTAGAATTGGTCGCGTTGAATTTGCAATTAACAATAACCTTGACGCTTGCAATCGGTGCGACGAATAAAATCTTGACATTCACCGAGGATGATTTAATCAAAGGTGCTAACGTACTGTTTCTATACTTAGCAATAAGTTATAGTAAAATACAATAACAAAGGAGATCAGGATTTATCAACCACTGAGCATAGATATCGTATGCTGGTAGATAGACGATTCAGAAGTCTCCGAAACATGTCAAGTCTGACAGGTTATATATGACACGCGATGTTCCCTGCTTGCGACATAAGGAACCTGGCGTAGTGATACAATAATAAATTATACGACAGTTCAGATAAACACTACGTTCAAAGATTTATTGATGAAAGTTCTCGGAGTTCTTGGAATGTCTTGACACATGCATGATACGTAGGCCGGTAGGTATAATTCGTAGTAAAAAAATTACATTATCTATATTTTTACTTACGTAAATGTACAACACCGTACTTTCGTACGAGGATATGACTAATTAATGTACGTAATGCTGATGCTACCATACCCATCACACAGAAACACACACACACAAAAACACACACGCACACACACACACTCCCATAAACAAATATATGCAGCGCAATTGATTCAATCGAGCGCCAAATCGTCGCGAGTTGTCCGCTTCTCAGAATTCACCAGTGACATTGTTTCCGGTACGGATTACGCAAGTAAATCAATCGAGTTCAAATATCGCACGGGCCATCTCATTTTCTAGTCGAGAGACACTTGCATAATTGGACCGATTTGCACAGCGCAGCCGCGTCGGGCACCGGCTGGGAGCATGGGCCGTTACGCAAACTAACAATAATCGATGCTTTGCGATGAAACAGTGAAATCGATGTTCCGCCGCCGAGTTACCGCATCACTTGTCCTATATTTAATGGAATAACTTATCACTTTGATGCGCCATTCATCATGTACTTTCGTGTTCCACTTTACAAAAGGACCTCGACTTGTTTTGAGTAATAATGAAAAATAGTGTGGCGATAAAGATCGATCGATTGTGGCCGCCGTGTCTCCCTTGCCTTGCATAACTAATGAAATCTTCACTTGTACCTTACGTTTTATAACCAGTGACTGAAATAAATGCACGTTTAAAGATTTTATTAACAAGTTTCTTCAGATTTTAACCTTTTAAAAGGTCCCGGATTGTGTACAACTGAAATTAAGTAGAGAGGTTAAGTAGTCGTTTATAGGAACTACTGGGTTAGTAATTGGATGCACGAATCGTAGTCAGGAGCAGCGCACGCCCGGGAGCGCAACGTTACTAAAGGTGTAATTGAACCACACAGGCGGAACAGAGCACGGCCACTTTTAAATCTCATACATACATACATATATCTTTGTATACATCTGTTCCTGTTCCCGAGCGAACTATACACGCGAGTACAACTACAAACACACAGCGTGTGTGTGTGTGTGTGTGTGTGTGTGTGTGTGTGTGTGTG
>DWDU01000435.1:0-19157 GCA_018245575.1 Jemadia suekentonmiller | reverse complement strand
TTCTATCGTTGCACGATCCATAGAATTTTTACTTGTTTATAATATAATAACTATGCTGGTTGCAAATTATTTATATGTTATTATTCGTTTTTAACATTTGATGTGGCCGTGATGTAAAGCGTTAGGTAACTTGCACACCTTAAAGTTTGTCATGTTTTGTAACGCGTGTGAAATCTACCTAAACATATTGAGCCAGAGCGGCAGACTGTGGCCTAAACACTTAAAAAAAAAAACGTAACATAAACACGTAACGTGGCCTAAACACTTCTCACATTGAAATGAGATTAGTGTCCAACAGTGGAAAGTAAAAGTCCTTTATGATGATCATTATTATGTGTCTGTGTTTATAATTGTATATTAAATATAATTAATTAAGCATTAATAGATAGAAAGTGTTTTACTACATGACAAAGCGCGGCGTCGGCTGGACGTAGATAAATTTTACATTTCCTCCCGAAACTTGCTCCAAATTTCCATTTGATTTAGACTCTATCCGCTGACAGCAATTTCCTTCTTTTTCTGTAATATGTCGCTTTCCTGCGTTTTTTTGTTTATTTTTATAATATTTTCGTATCTATAACTTATGTAAGCGTCATGTCATTCGACAAATTATTTTCTAAACCGTACTCACACACCTGTCGTTGTAATGACAGTAAATAAGCCAGTAGTTTAGAAATATTAATTATTTTAGAATGCAAACTTATGAATAATGCATATTTTCAGTTTATCTTTTATGAAAATTTTTGAAATTCATTTGTCTTCGTAATCATTATCGTTACTTTTATATTTAATTCATAGGAAACGAATCAGAGCCAGATAATTGAAGGAATTTGTAATCTCGCTGCTTATTCGTATTTCGTATTTAATGTATAACACTCATAAACTGTGACGTCACACATCCAGTAACAGTCAGTATGTTGACAATAAAAATTAAAACCGATTTAAATATTCTTATAACGCAATATTATATTGAAAAATTACATATTACAATTACAATCATAAATACATAGATTTTTAACAATATCTGTCTATTGCGTATATTTCAAACAGCTTATAGGTACATTCGAAAACGTTTAAATGCATAATGAAAAGCTGATTAATGAATGAGGTGGTGCGTCAAACAGTGGAGCGTCGCGTCGACATGGCGCTGTCACCGGCCGCTCACCTGCGCCCGGCGATGCGTCTAAATTTAAAAAATCATATTTCGACTTCCGCTCCCAAATTGGAATTGGCGCGATGTGCGGCGAACTCATTCGTTACGAATTCAAATACAGAACTGCCACAAGTTTTATGACAATTATGCGATTTGCTACGTCCTTGTTAATTATCCGCCATTTTTATTTGCTAAGCACATTGTTCAAATGTAAATTCTAATAATCTTTGTTATTAATCTCGGTTATTATATTTACGGATATCATCACACAATAATAATAAGTATCAAATGCGTATTATGTACTAAATATTTATTTAAAAAAAATGAAATTATAATAAGTTAATAAACTCAGATAATAATAAGTATCAAACACATATTATACATTAAACATTTATTATTTCAAAACTAAAAAAGTATAATCTTTAAAATACCCTTAAGATTATTTTTATTCTAGAACCATGACTTGAAAGGATTAAGAGCATTCTATTACATTTATAATTGAACTCCAGTTGATCTGAAAGATATTAAGTGTCTTATATTTTTTACTCATATGGCGGTACTTGTACGTTAAAAATAAAACAAGTAAGCTTAAAAATATTCGCACAGGACTAAAAATTTAAACGTGAAACGAGCAGCACGCATCTAAGATGTCATTGGGCGCCATATGGCGTAGCGCGTGCGCGCCCGAAAAAAACATGTAGCCAACATTTTCGCGGCTCTCGGGTTTCGGTGGAATAAGTAAAAAAGCTAGAGTCGCGCCGCAGCTGCTCCGGGGTCTAAGGTTACTGACGCATATGCTTAAAACATTTTACCACCGACATGCAAATTGTAGAGTAGGGCGCAATCATAACATAATATTCAGAACTTCAAGTTCGTGAGATACGAAATTTAAAAGAACCGTTACAGATACGTTTGAAGGTTTTTACCTTACACTAAGTACCTACTCATTAATGTCTATAAAGAGTTTGGATTTTAGATGTAAGTACGTAATATCACGCCTGCAATCCCCGAAGGAGGTAGACAGAGGAATGCAGGATCTACACTCCCACGTTTCACCAGTTACTTTTACGTCCTAATATGGAATAGATGGTGAGTCTATTGCCATACATCGGACACATTTCCAGACTACAAGCCACTACTAGAAAATCTAAATTATAAAAATCTGAGTGCGCTACCCGGGAATTGAACCCAGGGTCTCCCGTTCAGCAGTCGCCCTTGCAACCAACACGACCAACGAGACTGTCAATGGCAGGCAGTTGATTTTACATATGATGCACTAATCATATGAAAACATAATGTTAGAGAAACTTTTCGATATATAAAAAAAGATAATATTCCTATTGTATTAATTTTTGTAAACGACACAAGAAAATATTACATTTGTAAACAATAGGTCGTATTTCATGATCACAATGCAATGTTAAACATTTTTCATAGATTGGTTTATCTCGTCATTGTCTGTACATTACGATTCATAACTTGTATGTTTTATGGTAGAGTCGACTAGTCATTATGTATAAAAAAAGAATGAACCTTTGTCTATCCTTAGCCTCCTCATACGCTAGGAATCCTTATGAAACTACAATAAAAAAGGCCCACGGAACAATTACAGAAAAATGTTTTTGTCTATAACATTTAATATTTCGGAAAGGTTTTTTATAGAAATTAACGTCTAAAAAAGTTTAATTCCAGTTTAATTCCTTAAGCAAAACTATATACAAAAAACAGCAACGAAGCCTATAAATTTCAACAACGTAACAAGCTCTACATCGCAAATCGCAACGCCTCCATTCAAACGTGCAAGTACAAGTCATTGAATCGACTCGCGGCTCGAGCGGCGAGCGGCTCGCGAGTCGTGCCGCGCGCGTGTCGTGCCGCGCGCGTGTCGTGCCGCGCGGGCGCCCGCCGACGACCTTTCGACCCGCGCGAGGCGTGGCCGCGCTCCATTGGCCCGCCCCGCCCGCCCGCGCGCACGCCCCCCGCGCTCTCCACGCACCAGATAACCAGACACTCAGCTCTATTGTGCCGGGCATTTATCAACTCCACCGCTCTATTGCTCCACCGTCATACATTCGACTCGAATTATAAAACTATCAACATACATATACGATGTCTGCCATTGTACTTCGGTAGCCGTGTATTAAAGCTTCTTGCCTCGATTCCATCTTTACATTTATCTTAAACAATAACATAACATATTACTATATGACGTGTCCGCGTTGAACAGTGTAATAACGTCATGTTATTTACCTCTTTTTCTACTGTACTGTAACTCTACAATAAAGCAATTATTGTTCATATAATTTGTGTTTCAATCTTGGAAGTACTTGCTGGACTGTATAAATATATACTTCAAAACATCATCTCACTCATAAGTTACGTATTATCGACTTCGAATGAAACGGATTGTAACTTCCTTAACGACACTCAATATACAGAAATTGGACTTACGTAATTTATATACATACATCCTTATTCCTACTATCCTGTTATCAATAAGTAATATTATAACTGAATGTTACATTTATGTTATTATTGCTCATGGATCAAACATACAATGTATACCAAGTCATATTCGACATCTCTAACACTCATATTCGACATCTCTAACACTCCTATTCGACGTCTATAACAGTCCTATCCGACATCTATTCGACAACGTTAGCAGATTTCCACAAGCTGTTAGAAATTTATATAATTACTGTACCTACGCTCGTTCGTCGTTCTTTCGCAGAAAATAATAATTTTAATTTAATATTGATTAAAGAAAAACTAAGAAAACAGTAACTGCAATAACTAATAATCCAACGTAATAGTTAAAAATAATAGGGATTAATAATTCAATTTAACAATGAAAAGAAATGCAAACGAAAGCTGTTGTATCGCACGTGTGGATCCGGTGTTGTACTAAATAAGGACATTACAACGGCTGAAGAACGTCAGGTCACAGGGTCAGTGCCGGCTGAGCTTTTTACGTCGATCCCGAACTTTTCAGCCCAATTTATCGTCTCGTCTCTCGCGGGACGTCACTCGGGGGAATTGTAATTAACTGGTGCCGCTTCATTAAAATACTTCCATTTGTTACCAATACGGAACAAAGTGATTTGTTTACGCCTTTGTTCTTTTTAAAAACTTCCCATTATTTTCAAGTTGGACAAAAATACGAGTTTTTTTCGTCCAAGTTACGACCAGTAGTGGTTAATGCGTAAAATTAAGGACAGCTTTGTGTTTTGATATGTAACACATATCTCTGTCTACCTACTTACTACCTCCCCCTTCGGAAAAATATAAGTTTCTGAGTTTCTTTTGTTGTTTGACATTTTAAATACACTAAAATCGAACCTAATACGTACAATACCTATACCATGACAACATAAGAACAGTATATTTTATCTTTAATTACATTATTTACCTAAAAGAAGTTCAAGTACTCACAATCACATCATAATCATCATCAGACTATTGCAGTCCACTGGTGGACATAGGCCTCCTCTAAAGGGCTACGCCCATAATCCCCACGCTGGGCATGCAGGTTTGGGATCGCAGAGAACACCCTCTCGCACCGCTAGTGTTAACACCCATAGGCGGCTAGGCCTATGGGTGAGTGAGTGGTGAGTTATGTTTCTACTCCTGTTATGAATGAACTGTGTAATTGTCGGACTGACGAGTAATTCAATTGCATTTTTCTTTATTTACCTTTCTACTACTTACTATTAAAATTAGTAGAATTATTTTAGTAAATAGAGTGGCAAACGACCATGCTGCGGCCGCAAGTGCCGCTGCAGCCCGTATCAGTCTGTTGCCGTCCTCGAACTGGTTTGTAGGAATATCACTTAGTGTCAGTTAATATTAATAGTTAGTGTTGAATTGAATACAGGACGGCAGGACCTACAACTTGTCGTCTATCGTACATTACTGGTAACAAATACATATTAATGTTCCTATCTCAGCTACCCGAGTCACTAAAATTCCCGAAATCATGTTTACCATGACAATTTGCGGAAGGCTGCAGACTCAATGAGGCAACCCTAGGATAGAGCGCGATGGCGCTCATTGGAGAAGTCTATGTCCAACAGTGGACTTAGATAATCTGATGATATTTGCCATAGTGCACACTACATAAATAATATATCTACATCCGTATAACCATTGTAATAAACGGTTAGTTAAACAACAATAAAAGTTCAAATAACTGTACAGTTTACGTAGTGATAGATGAAAACGCGTTAACCGTTGGTCTAAAGGTCGGAGAGCAGTGCGTGACTGCTGGCCAGTCGGAGTCAGTTATCAATAAAAAAAATAAAACACGCACTGCGGACATGGCAACACCAGTGATGCATTTGTTATTACATTTACAATAATATATGTCCATGTTAAAGTTCACATAGGTTACAATATTACGTTTACTTAATTGAAGTAGGTAATATTGTTTTTATAATAGGCGAGAGTGTGTGTGGATGACGACTATAATTATTGTTCGAACACGTGAAAACTTCCGTCCATCATCTTAGAAAATGGAATCTTTAATCTGTGCCTCCTTTATGGAAAATATGTGTTGTTATATCATTAACATTGTATGACTTCTGTGTACATTAAAATGTTTATGCTTAATAATCCGACAGCCAATTTGGGAAAATACAGATAGAAATCAATTCTGATTATCAAAAATTACTGACTCAATGTCGTTCTATTTTTAATTTTCCTGTAATTATTATCTTATCTCCCCATTTCAATACATATGTTTATACTAGAATAGAAATTTCAATAGCTTCTAATACTTATATAAACATTTTCGTAATAAAAACTATGTACAATACATTTTCGATAAGATTCTTGGAACAAGAACCTTAATGTTAGTTCAATATGTATTCGTTGTTAGTAAGACTAAATAAGCATTAAATGCTAACAAATACAAAAAGGATTTTTATTAACATTAGTCAACATAGTATAATGTTAGTACAAGTGCAATTTGTATCAATTTCTAACTGTCTCAGTCGAAATCGCTTGCAGACGCATCGCTAAGAGGATCGTTATAAACAGTCCGTGACAAAAATTATTATAATAACAATTGCTTCAATGTAAAAATTGACACAGCGGCGGTATTCAGATGGTACGACTAACGTACTATTTGCTTGTTACAAATCAATGAGACGATAGTGCAACAGCCGAAAAATCTGTACGTAACACACACGGCCAGCGCGTGCGTGCGCGCTGACCGGGCGCGCCGCCGGCGAACAAAGGGCGCGCCGTGAACCGCGACCGTCGCGCCTCGCCGCCCGCCGCGGCCCGCGCGGCTCCGCCTGCCTACATTATATTCGGTGTTTAACCTCGCCAATATTGATAGAACAGCGAAATCATAGATAGATTCCACATATTATTCGAAACCATTGTAACCTAAAATCTGATACTGGTTGTCTATATATAGTTCTTTGTTTGTTGCTAATGTTCAAATTGTTGTTTCGTTGTATTCATTACATTGCAAAGGCAAGTATTGTGTGCATATATGTGGTGTTTCACACGGACGGTCCTGAACTCATAACTACTATCAGACTTATTATATGACAGAACTTACGTACTTCATACACGATATACGATACAATTTTGTTTAATACGGGAATATTTGGATGTAATCTTGTGATCCATGCATCCATTTGATTGCCTCGTTGGTCGTGTTGGTTGCAATCGCGACTGCCGATCATGAGGTCCTGGGTTCGATTCCCGGGTCGAACACTATAGAATTTTTCTAATTTAGATTTTCTAATACTGGCTCGGGGTCTGTATTGGTGACCGGTGCATGGCAATAGGCTTACCACCTATTCCAAAGTGGGACGTAAACGTAACTGATGAAACGTGGAAGTGTACTACACTCCTCTGCGTACCTCTTTGGGGATAATAGGCGTGATGTTACGTTCTTTTTAATCTTATGACCCATGGTGTTATCTAGCTCTACCTAAGATAATTCAAGGAGACTCAACTTATTGAGATAACATTAATGTTACAGGCGGCTACACGACAGGTGGGCCTCGCGAGACGAGCGGCTACTACACGGAGACCAGCGGCGGCGCGGCGGCCCCGGCGGCACCCGCGCCCGCGGCCGCCTCGCCCCTCGACGAGTACTACCAGCCGGAGTACCCCGCGCCGCCCGCGCCCGCGCAGCCCTACCTCGAGGACTACTACCATCACCCGCACGCGCACTCGCAGCCGCTGCTCACGCACGAGCACAAGTACCAGCCGCACTCCTACACCAAGCCTTACCCTAGAAGTGAGTATCACCTCTACTCTCCACTTAAACGTACATCTAGCTAGTATGTTATACGATATGAATTAAACATAAAACGAATATCACCAGTTATTTTCCTTGCTAAGTCCACCTTGCTACTTTATTTTAGTCTCAATACTTATATAACAAACATCCATTGGTGGATTACAAGAATTAATTTGTGTACTGAGACGCAAGTTGTTTCACTTACTTTTAAGGGAATCTGCAAAATGTGAGTCACATTACGATTCATAAAATCAAATATTAATTACTTCATAATAACCCATTATGTAAATGACTTCAAAAACTAACAATACAAATATTTCGAACATATATAAAAAATATACCTATTTCAGATTTATCAGGTAAAAAATATAATCATCTTTTACTCCCTGATTAATGTGTAATATTACGTAGAAGTAATTACATATTACAAGTAAGTGTCTTTGGGCTTAAAAATTAGCACATTCTGGAAGGTCTTGCTTGATCGTTCTTTTCAAAGTATTAAACACACAAAACGTTACAAATGAACAAAGAACCGGTAATTAGCGGAGATCACAAGACCATAACAAAATACAAAAGAACGCATTATGCAGTATTTAATTGCCGTTTGTATTAAATTAAAAACCAAGAGGCTGTTTTACATGCAACATCAACACCTGTAAAATGTACCGCTTAGTTAACGCTCGCAGAATTTTATTTCAAAATCTTTTATTTTTTCCCATCGGTTTATTTAGAACACTAATTTAGTATTATCAAAAAAAAATCCGTAAGTACTTAATTTTACGTTTTAAATCCGCTTTTCTCACAATGATTTTTTTAGCCCAACGTTAAGATAGATGCTCTAAAGTTTTGACGTAACGAATTCCAACTTACACATAATGGATAGGATATGAAAAGAATTCGTCTCTTCGGCAACCTTAGGTAATAGTATGTAAATATTGAGTGTATAGAAAAAGCATTAAGTTAGACATATTCGCATATGTAGATGTGCGTTGTGTCGACTGCGTCGTTGGTCGTGATGGTTGCAAGTGCGACTGCCGATCGGAAGCTCCTGGGTTAAATCTCGGTTCGGGCATTACTGGATTTTTCTAATTTAGATTTTCTAGTAGTGGCTCGGAGTCTGGACATGTGTCCGGTGTACAGCAATAGACTCGCCACATATTGCATAGTGGCCGTAAACGTAGCTGATGAAACGCGTGAGTGTACTCCTCTGTCCACCTGTTCGAGGTCGGCAGGCGTGGAGTAACGTAGAGGTGTGGACCAGCGCGCGGGCGTGTTGCAGGCGCGGGCGCGCGGTACGGCGGCGAGCTGTACGGCGAGGGCTACGGCGCGGAGTACGGCGGCGCGTGCGGCGAGTGGGGCGAGTGGCCGGCCGAGCAGCACGCGCTGCTGCCGCAGGACAAGCTGCCCTACCCGGCCTCCACGCCCTGCTTCACCGGTACGTGCCGCCACCATGCATCATCGAAACTCACTGTCACGTCGCTAGCCCGTTGGCCTGGGACTAATGAGCTGGTCGCTGTTGAACTGGTCGCTGATTCCATACGAATCCATAATAAATGTTATGTGTGTAGATGTAAAATTATATATATAAGTAGCTATATATTCATATGTAGTTTATCAGTTGTCTAGTTACCATAACACAAACTCACTTCGAACGTACTGCGAAATCAGATGGTCCTGAGTGGAGATGACCGAAGATTCATTCACTTCGCAGTCAGTTTGTACAAACCTGTTTGATGTAACTTGAATATATCGTGATAGTGGTCATCGATGTCTCACGTTCGATCGTTTATTGTTAAAGCCGTTGTATATGAAATGCCCCGTATACCGTAAAGCAACTGTTCGCCACTCGCCCAGGTTCAGGACCCATCCAGCTGTGGCAGTTCCTGCTCGAGCTGCTCACCGACAAGAGCTGCCAGGGGTTCATCTCGTGGACCGGCGACGGCTGGGAGTTCAAACTCACTGATCCCGACGAGGTGAGCCAGCTTACGTTTTGTTCGATTATAGCAGTGATTCCTCAAATATAACTTGGCAATAGTTAAATGTATATTTTGTTTATCTAAGTACCACATCAGGTTTTTAAGGATTTGTGCTATTTGGTGCTTTTTGCCTACCCCGTAAGAGAGCTAGCTTGATAATACAATAGCGATAATTGTTCTATAAAGTGTATGACATCTGCCAACCCTCACTTGGGCTGCATAATATAGCGCTAAACCTTCTCATTTTGCGAGGCGCCCCGCGCAAACAGTGGATTGGTCAGTGGTGGACTGGTTGATGACCCTGGCGTCACTGATGAGGATGTAGATTTGCCTTTTGATATTTTTAACCATGGCGTGAGCTCAAAGTGCAAGCTGGCGGTGGCGCAGGTGGCCCGGCGCTGGGGCATCCGCAAGAACAAGCCGAAGATGAACTACGAGAAGCTGTCGCGCGGGCTGCGCTACTACTACGACAAGAACATCATCCACAAGACGGCCGGCAAGCGCTACGTGTACCGCTTCGTGTGCGACCTGCAGAGCCTGCTCGGGTGAGGCACACACACGATCACACACAAAACTATAACGTATTTTGAGATCACGCACAAAACTATAACGTATTTTGAGCACATAAAAGGACTGTTTCCTATAGAAAACAGTTCATTCTCAGTTTATTCTCGAAACTTCCAACATACATCTCTATAGATGTTTCGAGAATAAAATCTCGCCTATTTAATACGGTATTCCGATAATCGTTTTCAAAATGACATATCTATTGGATGCTTGTCATAAATTGTATTGGTCTCATTTCAGACCTGTTTTACGATCCTTACAGACGTTCTTGATAGTATACCTTGTTCATACTTGAGGTATTATTTTAGTGTGGGTCAAGCATCCATTCTCTTTATCAACATCAAAACTATTTCAGTTCTTGTGTATGACTTTTCAACTTTTCTCTGTTTTTATCTGTTGTTTTGATGTAAGTATGGGAAATTGAAACACATCTAAGGCCATTACCATCATCAATAACCACGAAGTTCTTTTAAAATACGTTTACACTATTTGACTTATTTATAGAATATTCCGTTATTATAAACGTCTGAACATTCTAGTTTTAAGGCACAAATCCTAATGTCTGTCAATACGAATATAGCAATTTAATAATTGGTTTATTTTTTCTAGAATATCGCCCGAGCAGCTGCACGCCATGTACGAACCCAAAATGGAGAAGAAAGACGACGACTGAAGCCAGCGCGCCCCTCGCCCGCCGCCACGCCCGCAACATTAATACGCAACTAAATAAATCAACAGTAAAATTTATCAATGTTAAACTATACGACAATGCAGATTTCGACAGCGCCGCGTCGTGTGACGCTACGGTTATATAGAGCTATCATCCCCAATCAAGTGTCCTATGTCGTGCAAGCGGCACCATTGTTCCTGAATAGATGACAGCACTGCTACCTAGATGGCAGCACTATCATCTAGATGGCAGCACTATCTTTGACGGATTATTGCCAACATAAATATTATTCAGCTTCGTTCAAATCACAAATGTCTAGTACAATGTATTTGTCATTGCTACCACTACACAATTATATCTAAATACAATTTTCAACCGCTTCACATAGTTGGTAAGTGCTTTTGTTCAGATTCAAGTGATATATCAGTAGCCAGGTCTGATCAGGGATATTTTCTACAACGATACATAGTGTTTTCAATGCAAATTTTTGTTATTATAACATATTTACAATTGTTTCGGTAACCCCCGTGTACGTTCCTGCATCTTCATGCTTAATTATTATATTATAATATTTCAAATGAAATGTCGGATTTGATCTCATGCACATCCACCAGTGGAATTATTATGCTTATTAATACATTTAACTATGTCAAAGGTTCTATATTAATATCTTAACATTTATTATAATAAATATAATAACTAAGTATCGATTCAACCAACGGTGCCTTAACAAGACAAATTCGATTGTTGTATATATATAAGTCTTTTGTTTGTTCAATTTATATTATTATCACTCAACAGAAATATCACGGACGCAAAACATAAATGCTAATTCAAATGCATCATCATCATTACTATTATCATTATTTTGTAAACTCAATTTTCATTCGCTTCGAGTATTACGTTCAATGATAGCCGCTAAAGTACTGAAGATGTGAAAGAAAAGATAAAACGTATATATAGATAAAATAGTAAAATTCTGCTATGAATTTAATAATACTACTGTAAATATAAGTTAATTTTGTTACTTTATAAAAAAAATAATTAGGTATTATATTATAGTAGTTATTAAGTGTTGTATGTTTGTATCGCAAATTGTTGCAATATGCGGTTAAATTAAAAAGCATAGTTAGAATGATGACGGACATAAACGATTTGAAATGTTTTTTTTATACAATAAATCCAAAGATTTAAAAATCTACATACCCACCAATTGGTAAAGTTACTGTAATATTACCAAAGGGATTTCTCACGTTCACCTAATTATTGTATTACTACATTTGGATTTCTTTGCAACTAACGACAGATAAAATATAAAAGAGAAGCAAACGGTGCGGTTGTATAGAGAAGAGTAAACCGTAATAGACGTGTAATCGTATTATCGTTTATTGTCGACCTCTCTATAAACGCACCCATGAACCCGGCAACTGCTATGAACGCTAAACAAAAAGAACAACACCGGGTGACGTCAACTCGTCGCTGATCTCGTGGTAAGGGATTGTAATGTCTTACTAGTTATGAAATTAATTAGTTGTATTATTTTCAATTTTTATAGCTCCTAGCATACACCGAAGATATTTGGATAAGTTTTATTTTGTAAAGTATTACTCCTCCATCAATATTATACGCCCAATGGAAAGTTCTCGATGTGCCCAAATTGTGTCTACGGTGCTGTGTGTTGATGTTACTTTAATCTCTCACGATGTCTTCCCAATATTATTATTAATAAATAATCAAATGTTTATAAGCCAAGTATACGTTGTAATCAGCATCATCAGAAACATTGTTTTCCCAACACTGCAATTGCAACCAAAATTGTATTTACCTATCAGTGTCGTTGTATGTATTGATGGAAGATATAAAATTAAATATATATATTTACGAAATGACCCATTGTTTTCTTTATAAAACAACCTAGCTACGTATTGTTCATCAAATGTATCAAGGCAATTACTAAAAATATATTACGTAAGTGTATAATATTACATTTTTCAAACACATTAAAATAAAATTGGAAACTAGTACGAAATTATAATCAAAAGCTCTATCTTTAAAACTATAATCAAATTCAACAAACACCAAAAAGAAAAGCCATAGAGATCTTTGGTTCTAAACAAATACATAAGCAATAAAATTGCTCAATCATGAAATACAAGACGTGGTAGAGAATATTACAAATTGATCGCTGCTTCATATTTCTTACCTACCTGTGATGAATAGAAAAAGTCTATCTTTCGGAAGAAACACGGCAAAGCAAAGGGCTAACTAAAGTTCTAAAGTTCGTAACTAAAGTTACTACGTAACTAAAGTGGACTAACTAAAGTTCGTAACTTCAAATGACTGCAAAATTGGCGGTATAATTAATTAGCTCTAGTGCGATGGTGACAGTTAAACACAGATTAATAACATCATAGACACTGTCACCTTACGCAAACTCTGTCGTTATATTTGACGAAACTTGTATTAATTAAAAACATAAAAAATTACGCACATAGGTATATATAGGTACCATTATTATTCTGACAAAGACACCGGCTATATCAAACTGATTAAAACTACACCTGCATGGTGGATCCTAGACGAAACCATTGAGGCTACACTATATAAGACTACGCAAGAAGCATGCCCGTAACACTTGAATATATGTGATTTTCAATTATGGGGATTTACCATCTTTACACTAATGGGTCGAAATATGACAAAAAATAACGAATGTTATTTGAATATCTTGTGTTAGCAAAAACCTAAACAACTATACATCTACAACATTGTATCATATGTAGGTACTAAAAGATGACTACTGAAATACACTGCAAACTACAAGTACATATGCAATTGATTAGTACTCTCATTATAACATAAGAATGTCGGTTGCACATATTGAAAAACATCTAAACATGCCCTAATCACTACTCGTACGGACTTAACCCCTTAGTACACAACATGTCTCCGATACTTGGCAACATTTGTCTCCGAGCGACATCCGTCATGCAAATCTAGTCGCGCGACAAATGTTGACGACGCGACATGAGTACGAACCTCAATGGATCTGTATGGTGGATGTCGCTTGGAGACAAAGGCGTTGTGTATCGGAGACATGTGTAGCCTTGTGTACGAAGGGGCTTATGCTAATAATATTAAAGAGATGTTCAATAGATTAAGACTAACCGCTGAGCCGGAGGTGTGGGTCCCAATCTCACCAAGACCATACAACAAGCGTATATTTGTTATGCTTATAGATATAGCTGTAAAAATGTATATTTGGATATTAATATATTATGAGCAGTTATAAAATATCTGATTACCATAACACTAACGTCATCTAGTTTCTAATCAGATAATTGTGTGTGAAATGTGAATTATTCCGAGATACAATTGTGTCATTGTTAATGCTGCCATTTACTGTATACATATATCCAACCTAGGTAAGTAGAATAAATGGAACTACAGGTAAAAACTGCATGTAGTACTTGTAATATTTTTTTATATTGTCCCAGCTACAAAATACACTGTAGAAATTAGGATGATATAGAAAAATAAACAAGATAGTAACCGATATAATTAACTAGTTTTACTGTAAAGCTGCAAAGATTTATACATGATTAGACGTATATCTTATACATACGTCCACAATTGATATATGATTACTGACGTCCGGCACCATAATAACTTTATCAATACATTATATAAAATAGTTATTATGAATAGTACATACCACTTACTTCTCGATTTTTTGGTTCGAGTGTGCATGTAAAATAGGCAAAATAAATATAGTTAGTTCGTGCTGTACCTATATGAAATGTGACATGTTGTTAATAGCAAATTAATTGAACTCTAGTTACTATATACCTTCTGTTTGAATTTGAATATCTTTTGTAACGATTTGGATAAGTAGTTTTAACAGAAAGCAAGACAGTTCGTTAGGGGTTATCTATGAAATAAAAATATATGCACACATAATAGATAATATTTAGCTATTATTCGATTTGAAATCAACACCAATAATTTTAACTATTATGTAAAAGAAATCGAATTAAAAAGTCTAATTAACCAAGTTGCCTAGTGATATTGCCTTTGATTATGCTAAAACAAAAAACTATGAAAGTCAAAGTTTCACAGATTATATAATTGTTGTGTTATGACTTTTGAGTGTTCTCATTCATAGTCATATAAACGTGAAATACTATATTACGCTAATAACCAATACACAACATTAGAAATGAAATTATCACAAGTTTTGAAACGCCAGCACATCGATTTTATGTTTAAAAGACATTGGCTAATACAAGGCAAAAGGGTACCAATTGATACCGGCGCAGAAAGATTCTTAAAAGAAAAAGGGATACCCGTTGTAGACGCTCTAGATTTTATAAAAGACAAAAAGGAATCGCGCGAATGGTATATCTATATAACATAATTATATTAATTGCCCGATAGATGAAATACGATACGAGTTATGTTGTTTAGTTTACATTATAACCTTATTTGCAATAAGCACATCACAGATCTTGTTTCTTTATTTAGTCCACTGCTGCTTAGTTCAGTCTACTGCTGGACATAGGCGTCCTTGAGGCGGCTATGTCCATAATTCCCCCGCTGGGCATGCTACCCATAAGCTGCCTGTGCAATTAGCTGCCCCTAGACCGACCACACACTACATAAAACTGCTTAGCTCTTTACTATTTGATATAGATCACATCATGTGATAAAGATGGAACATACTTAAACATTGTAATACATCTAATATCTATCACATAATGTAATAATCGTGAAATAATATCATGGCAATGGCTGTATCATTTCTGAGAACCTACATTCAGATCTAATCATTCTTAATATATTTTTTTACCAAATAAAATTATTCTTAAACAACCAATAAACTTACCATTCTTTCAGGATCAACATTGTTGGCCCGTACGAACAACCCTTACCATTAGACGAAAGCCATCCTGATTATAAAGAAAAACCCTGCTTAACTCTAAGGAACAACAATGTACTGCTGGAGGGTCTTTCTCAAGCTCAAATCTTAACAAAAACCTTGGTGGCAGATGGTAAACTTCCATCTAAGATCGAGGAGCTAGCTCAAGTCCCACCTCCAAAGGCTGTTCATGAGAATGTAAAAAAAGCTATCCTTTCCGCTAATGTATTCGATTGTCAACAGGAGAAGTTACCTAAGATCAAAGATAAAGATAGACCAGCTTATAATTTCCCGAGAATATTAGGTATTACTGATAGAAGACGCAAGTATGTATTTACACTTGACCAATTATGTTTTTAAGCAACTGCAATGTTCCACATTACCCAGTTAAACTACATTGTCAGTACCATCTTGACTGACTGTGGTTGGGTTGGTTGTAAGTGCAACTGCCAATTGAAGGTCCTGAGTTAAATTTCCCAGATGAGACTAATTGGATTTTTGTAACTTAGATTTTCTAGTAGTGGCTTAGTCTGGATTTGTGCCTGATGTATGTCAATAGCCTCACCACCTATTCCATAATGGGATGTAAATGTTACTATCGAAATGTGGGAATGTACTACACTAGTTTGCCTACCTCTTCAGTGATTTATAGTGATATTACTATCAGTACCTTTATATTTATATGTATCAACCTTCCTCCTCAATCAATCAATCAATCCTTATCATTAACACTTTTTACATAAATGTTGGTATACACACTTATAGTTTAGATTGAGTCACATAGTGTTCCTTTCTCTTGACATCTGCCTGCAACATACCCTTATTTCGCCAGACAACTGCAGTTTTGACAGAATAATGAATTCTCAATTTTATTAACCTTGGTGATTCTCATAAATTGTTTATATCACTTAACTCTGTCAAATATGTGGTTTTTAAGCATGAATGAATGACATTACTGTCAATATGGATTCTCTAATCTTTATTATGTTATGAGAATTTGCAGAACTTGAAGTAAACTTTCTTCAATCTGCGAAGTTCTCTTATAGGTTTCAAAATATTCATTTACATGAATGTAAACAAACAAATTTCAATACTTGACTACCTCATTGGTCATGTTCACTGCCAGCGCTACTGCCAATCGGGAGGTCTTGGGTTCAAATCCTGGTTCAGGTACTGTTGGATTGTTCTAATTTAGATTTTCTGGCTGGTAAGTGGCTCAGAACCTGGAATGTGCCTGGTATACGGCAATACACTTAGCACCAATTCTGTAGTTACATAAACATACTTGGTGAAATTTGGGAGTGTATTACATTCCTCTGTCTACCTCTTCGGCGATTACAGGCGTGAAGTTATATTTTAAATTCCAATACTATGTAGATCATTGTACAGCACAGGGGAAATGAAATGAAAAAATTATGATCTAATAATATAGTATCTTATATTTAAATAAGAATATTTTTTCAGCCAAATTCTTACAAATAAACTAGTGCAGCTCGTGGAGAAATGCAGTGATACAGAGCTTACTCAAAAGAGATATGTGTCTAACGATGTTGAATGTCAAGTTGTGTTCAACAAAGACGATGACCTGATAAGTTTCCGGGATGTTTCCAATATTCTTATCACAAACAACAACCCACTGAAGCATGACGTACCAAATGATGTTACTTTTACTGAAATACCAGATTTGTATCCAATTAAACATACCATCACATTGCCACCGGAGCATTTTTACAGTGAAACGAGTAAATATCGTAAGTTTAATTATAATCTAATGTAAATGCTTTATTAACATCAGAGCTATAAATAATTATTACATGTTGTGATACGAATCTTGAACCCCAGCTGATGCACATATTATTACTTCAGAGTATCAGCTCCCTGTAGCCTAGTCCCAGCTGTTGAGAGATCAAGAACTGTTCCTTAGCTTATAATACCATACCAAGGGAAATAGAATGTATCTTATAGAAATAATTCCCATAAAATGTGATAATTTAATATTTAAAACTACATATACTAAAATAGAAATCCCATAAATAGATAGAAAAGACTAAATATAACTTTTATTTCAATAGGTATAAGAATAAATGTAAGGTGCAGTGAGTATCCTATATTGATAGTATAACTGATGTTAATTATCTCAGCTTATGTTATTGTACGCATAGAATATTTAGTAGTTATATATAAAATTGTTTTACTTGACACAAATTACACCAGAATTAACTTATTAAAAAATTCCTATAGTAATAAATAAGCAATACATGAATAAGTTTTCTCATTAATATTTTTATTAATGATCATATCCTATAATTATTGAAAATCAATTTTGTAATATATTACTTTTATTAATTGTCCAAATTTTGTAACACCCCAATATATATTGTAGTTGCTCAGTACTGTAAATGTACAAGATAGGATATTAATTTTTTCAATTTTAATATGAAGTGCCTTACAGCAGATTATATTAGTGCTCTTACTAAGAGAGCCATTAGTTGATCAAAATTTCAAAACAGTTCAAGTACCAGTCTAACTGAAATAAGTATGCAGTACACAAATGTGTTAATATTAGAAGTTAACATTTTTAAAATATTATAGCTAGAAGCACTTATATGAACAATACAGTCAACCAAAAATTTACTCGTTTATGAAAAATAACTACTTTAAATATCTAATTCTTCTCTATGGTGTATTATGAACTTCATGACTTAGATGAAAGTATACATGTATATATTGTAAATTACTTTTGGCTGTCACTTTGTTAGTTATTTGCTGAAATAAAAATTTATAAAGCATTTTATATTAAAAGTGTATTTTGAAAGCTTTTCTTTGTTTTGACTCCATCTGGATTCTGTTCAATTAGGTATCTTTTATATTATCAGCATTTTCAATATTGTATTTCCAAATTCAATACAGTGGCAATACAGAAAATGACAGGGCTATTTGTATATTTCTTTGTTATTTCAGCGTTCAAACCCAATGCCAGTATGAAGCACCCCCACACAACATGGTTGCATTTCAACAGCACGGAAGTGGGTAACATATATGAAACCCCAGTGACCCCATCACAGATACTCGGAAGGTCACTCACACATGCATTTACTGTAGCCACCGCATATGCGAAACAATTGCACGGGGTGAGTTTTTTTTTACTGTAAAGAGAATAATAAATATTAAAGAAATGTCCAACAATAAAATTTTAATTATCTTAATTTACAGGAAGATATAAAAGACCTACCAGAACCTATTTATGTGAACTGCATCCACACGGATGGACAGAAGTACCATTTCGGTGTGTTCGAGTTAAATACATTGAATGTAGACAGTACAGAGGGTGTTAATAATGTTTGGTACTGCAAGAATAACATACAATTGTACGATTCATGCAGATACTTCAGCGGAAGACCAGTGCTCGAGAATTATAATCCTAACGTTTACGGTTATATCAATGCTTTTTACAACTCCTGAGATAATATATTTATGTTGCCAGTTGTAAATTTAATTTCTTTACGGTTCATATTCCACTGACTAGCAAGAATAAATGAGGTGTCCGATAATATACTAATTATTATTTAAATGTATTCACTTGTATATACCCCAAAATATTTACAATA
>DWDU01000434.1:0-19201 GCA_018245575.1 Jemadia suekentonmiller | reverse complement strand
AGGCTCACCACCTATTCCATAGTGGGACGTAAACGTAACTGGTGAAACGTGGGAGTGTTGTTCTACACTCCTCTGCCTACCTCTTCGGGGATAACAGGCGTGATGTTACGTTACGTTGACTCCTAATCATAAGCTTAAATATAAATTTTTGTATTTTGTAACTTCAAAAATAACGAAGTTTCTTACAACCTTTCACTCTCCACTTGCTCGTTTTCGAGAGGAGTTTCAGAGAATTCTCTCTTTGTAGTTGTTAACGTCGTGAAGGAGACTTAATGTGAACTTCATGTTTTCAGTTTCAGTAGTTTATATTTTGCAACGATAAATCTTTCAACACCATTATTTATTTTCACATAAGTCCTTTGTTTTATTTAAATGACACAGTTTTAGTGGCGTTTGAAAACGTTTACAAGTTTTCTATGCGACATAAAATTGTAATAAACATATATTTATGTACACATATAAATACAGATATATATGAATCGTTCGATATTGGACGGCGTCGTTGGTCAAGTGATTGCAAGCGTGACGCTGATCGAAAGTTTCTGGGTTCGATTACGGGACGGGAGCATTTAGTTTTTCTAACTTGAAATTTGTAGTCGGACCTCAGAGTCTGGACTTATATCCGGTGTATGGCAATAAGCTCACCATTTATTATTTAAGTAATGAAATGCGGAAGTATACTACACTCATCTGTCTACCTTTCCGCGGAGATACAGGCGTGATGTTACGTTCATTACGTTCAATGTATTCATGTATATTTAATTTATATATACCTATATTTAATTTATTTAATGTCATTTGTGCTGCACGTTTGTTAATAAATGTTTTCTTAATTTCTTTATTTTTTAATCAGTGTACGTGTCAAAATAAAATATTATTGTCAATAGCATTTCATTTCTGTTACTGGATAAATGTTTGTCTGTCTTCTTTAGTTATCCTTCGTCTACTAAGCCATAAATTAATATTACCCGTATAAGCACAGGGCGGCGTGGGAAGCGCCTCGGTCAGTTAGCTCGCAGTTTTGCGAAGCGCCGTCGTATTAATTGCAGTTAAGAAGGCCAATTTAAATGATACTTTAATTCATTGTACACTGTGACGTGTCGCGTACACGCGTCATACTAATGAACAATCCTCGGCTGTCCAATAATAGAGGCACTATTTATAGACACAGAATATCGCAGTTCGTTATATGGACTAATAAATCATAACATATGTGCTTTATTGCCACACATATGTACGTTATGTACAATATAAATGTGTGGTATATGGATTGTATGCTTCCTACACGAGATCTATGTGTGAAATGTTTTAATTGTTAACCTTTTTGGTCTAAAAATTGTTATTATTATTGTCACTGTTATATAATCAATCAAGGTCACTTACGGGTTAGGCAGTGAGCACTAAATTGTGATAAAATTTAATTTTGTTTTAAAAAAAATATTACCCAATTTGGATTATACTATGTAATGTTTAAGGACAGATATGAAAGCATATTTATTACGACTGTCTGGAACTTTTTAATTGGAGCCTATTAACAGGAGACTTTACAAGGGTTTTATGAAAAGTGAATTATTCTTATGCGAGAAGCTGTGCTATGTGATCCCCAACCCGCGGGCCCAGCGTAGGGATTATAGGCAAAATCAAATGACGTCATCTTTACATAACAGTGGCAACAGTGTTATTAAATATACAATACCATAACGAAGTACATGTGTATTTATTTGTGAAATTAGCAATTAACTCAAAAAAAATATTACATTGATTTCTGGCGTTCGATAACAGGTGGCTCAAAGTGGATATTTCGAGTGTTATCTTTTACTACTGTAATAATATTTATGTGCGAAGTAATTTATTTTTAAATGTTCATACGCAAAAGTCATATATGCGACAGTGCCTATCAAATTGTTCGTTACGTCATGAATCGAATTTGATAAATTTTGCAATATCAATAGTTTGGATTTTCGATAAAAGATATGGGTTACTTAGGATATCATTTAAATTAACCCCTTAAAAATCTAAAATGGTAACTTCTTTCCAGTGCAGTCGGAAGATACATAATCCTCTTTAAAGGCTTGATCTTATGCTTGTTTTATTTTGTTATCATAAACTGCACTTATGTCATTATTGATATATCTTCCCACCAGGACCCTCAGGTGTAAGCAGAGAGAATTCAGTGCCAAACATTCATCTCTCTCTTCATAAGCTTATACCCATATATATACACATGCAAGCTTTGCAATACCGGTTTTGGTCGGCTTTTGAACGACATAAAACTCTACTGGAAGGATACATGGCTATTTATAAACTTCAAACATTGAGGTTCGTTACGAAGTAAGATTGCAGATGTGCGATGTTTCAGTGGGAATTTTTATTTGCCGTTAGCAATTCCGTACCGAAATTGGAAGCATTCAATTCAGAAATTATAAAAGTAACTATACAATTTTAAAGGAATATTATAACATGTAGACGAGTCGGGACTTGTTTTAAATGAATGTGATGGTATAAAAATTATATCAGTTCCAGATATTACCAGTTATTATGAAAAATTTCAATACATGATAAAATGATGTTTTTTGTTATACGGGTGCCGATGTGTTTTTATTCTGGGTGGTCGTTATAACCCTTTATTTATATCATAGCCTTCACCGTTTATTGATTAATTGAATATACCCTGAATTACTCCCTACCACATCGGTAACATCGGATTGTTGGAAATATTAGCATTTAATCTCCACCAACATTTATAACTCCTGGTACTTACTTTGACTAGGATTATTAGTTTGTAACCCACGAAACTTGAATCATTCTTGGAGATATTAAAATAATTGAAAATATATTAAAAAAAAATATGATTGTGGTTAAAATTTCTAAGGTAATAATTAACATTGCTTTTTATTTGTTGGTATATAATTATTTGTTATTATCATATCAAGTATCTCTCTATCCCAATAAATCTGACGTGTTTCTTTTACATAAATTTTTATACACCTTCTCGTAGATAGATATCTATTGTAATATAAAATAAAATATTCGTTCAATTTTCTACAACTGCAGCTGCCAAATTAAATATTTAGTAAGATTCAAATTTAGAATACAACAGATCAATAATTATTACATTCATAAATTCGTTAAATAAAAATTACATTATTACTTACTTTGGATCATAGCTGCGGAGTAATTTTTAACGTAAAATTTCGTATATAAATTATTTGCGTTCACAAATTAATAAATTGTTTTCACGTTATAAATATGCGCATAAAATTATGGCACTTAAAAAAAAAACTCTATTACTGGACACAACTTCTTTTGAAACAAAAATGAATCAGTTTGAAAAAGGAACAGATTTAAAATGAAGTCGCCAGCAGTGGAAAGCCTTGTGCGTATTGTCGCCCGCTGCCGGTTACAATAACGTTGTGAGACGAATCAATAAATACATTTGTAACTGTTACCCGCCGAGGCTTTTAACCATCTTCAAGTGAGATAAGCCCAAAAATTCAAGACGCGACGATAATCGCACAGACGCGTCGAGCCTCTGAGAGGCTGCATAGATTGTAATAAACTAAATTGACCTTGCCGTAAACACTTTAACGGTACTTCTGTTACATTGTTGTTACCATGACGAAAAATTTTAATTTGCTATTTCTATATTTTAACAGTTACAAAGAGACTAACATGGTATTGTTTAAAATTACAATATTCTTGTCAGCGTGAAACAAAACGTATTGTATAGAACAGTGGCAGTAGTGCATAATATTTATATATATGTGACAGGAAAAGTACTGTATGAAGTACAGAGTATTCGTTGATTATTTATTATTAAGGCAGAATATCATAAAATGTATATTGTCGATAATTTTCAAAGGAGTGTCGCTTCTGCGTAAGAATCACTTATTTGTCGTAATCCGCGACATTCATTTTTGAGGAAAAAATGTAAACAGAGATACGAAGTGGAAAACTATTTTCGACTGCATAATAACGACATCATGACCACATGATCGTTTTGCATTGGCATTGCTTCTATTGAGACAAAAGATGACTTTGAACACGTACAATTAGTCAGGAAAGTAAGGAAAATGAACGCATATGCTTGGTAACAGGCGGAAGTGTAAATAAATTAGCATATCAATTGTTTCGGGAAAAAATACGTTATGCACTCAGATGCTGTTGTTTAAATCTTATATCGTAGCTTGTTTAAGTAGGTCAGAATACTGGCCGATGATGAAGTTAGAAGGTTTCTAAACCGTCGCGCGCTTGAGAAGAAATTGGTGAATGTAGAAGACGTCTGGTCTGCGAGAACGGAGATACTTAGCACCCACTGCTGTCAGCTTTCAATAATAGCAGAGGTAATAATACAAGAAATAAGCATACATTGGCTATACCACGTTTATGAGGAACTGTATGCGCTTTTACGTTATTAAACGGTATAAGACGTTATTGATCTTTCACATAAAATAAATTAAATCCATTAAAGCAATTTTTTGTAAAGAAAACCTATTACAAAGGAAATGATTACGTATGTGACAAACATGTTTATAAATAATAAATAACTTCATATTGTAAATATTCTAACATAAACGCTTATTTTAAAATATGCACGAGCATACTTATGGAGTTTGTTTCGCCGCTCTTCTCGAGGCGAGTGACCGAGGCGGTGGTAGTTTCATTTCCAAACCAATTTTGAATTAAATTTGAATGATAAAGTAATAAGCAGAACCGAATAATAGGAATTATTTTCTTGTACATAGCTCTCAACTTTTATTCACTTATGTCCTATTTAAATAATATGATAAAATCCCTAAAATTCTCCGATCAATACATTCGAGCAAGTTCCTAGGGAAGTTGGCATATGATTTACGCACATTCACACTATTATATGGCTCTTGAATAATTATTATACCGTCATGCCATGTTTTCACGGTGTAGGCAAAGAGCACTGAGCGCCAAATATCTCTATCCCTACAGAAGGGACGTGGTTTTTCTCCCAATAACATTTTGCACGACCCAGGGTTCCAATCTAGGACCTCGCAGTAGTCGCGCTTTCAACATCCAGACCAACGAGGCAGTGAACGTCGAAAAACGTGCTTCGACACGTAAATGTATGTAGACGAAAGAAAGAAACCACTGAAGTGGGGCACTGGGGGAAGTATGATAAGAATGCAATGTCAACTACAGGTTTTCGTATTATCGTATGAAACAATAATCGTTTCAAACAAGAGACACATGTTCTGTTTTCAAGCAACAAGAACATCATGTTTCCGTACAAAATACGTTCATTAAAGTAATTTGGAATATATTGTATGGCAACACACGGCGTAGTGTATTTTTATTGCATTTCAATTGAGCAAATTTGCATAATTTGAGAATTTTCTTTTGTATATATGCTGACGTAAGTTAATTGAAATATTTTATGCACAAAATAGATTTTTTGTATTTATGTTGTGACATAGTACAGAGACATCTATGTGGATAATACACGGAATCAAGTTATGCATTGGCTTAACGAACGTATGGTATGATATGTTTTTTGAGTTAGTGTAGTATCGTACCTACTTAAGGTACCTCATCAGCTCTCACCTAGGTACTGTAGACGAAGGGAATGGTGCGCTTAAAGAGAAGCCGGACGGAAGTGTTTAAAACTAGTTTGAAACCTATTGGGGAATCTGCATAATTTGGGTATCAGTAGGCGTGAAACTAAATAATAACAAAGTAGATACCCACATAATATGTTGATTTTCGCACTAAACTCAATTAAATTGCCACAGGATTGATTATAGTGGGACGTATATGTAACTGGTGAAACGCGTGAGAGTACTACACTCCTCTGCCTACCTATTTGGGGATTGCAGGTGTGATGTTAGGTGGTAGCTTCATTTTGACGTACAAAAAGTGTTCCAATTAACCTATTTTGAATAAATGATATTTGAATTTGAATTTGATGTTAGTTTTTTTAAGATTGATTATTATTGTATCTATTCATCGCGTCGTGGGAATGAGGACAGCTAGCATTCACTATTAGCTAGTTATTTTCGTGTCATTGTTGGTTGTATACTTAGTATTTCCGTGAGTACCTACGCTTCGATCTATTACGTCGTATAAATGAGTTTATACTCATCTTACATATGAAAACTTACAGTTTCGATGCATTAATGTCGGCCGTACAAAACTTTTCCCAAACTGCAATTATGCAGCTGGCGTGCAGTTATAATTACTTCTAATGCAGTCTATGTGTAGTCACTAAAAGTCTTCGTATAGAAATCATTCAAAATCGTATCTTCGTCCGTATCAAGATAGATCCGTTGTAATAAAACTTATAAAAATATCAACAGCTACTGTTAATGAGTGTTTATAGTTATCTTAAGATGAATATGCAAATATAGCTGATGACGTTATTGAAGGTGACGCCCTGAGAATTTGGCGGAGAGTCACCGAACTGATAACTGACCGAATACGTGACCTTGACCTACCTCGGTCATTAAGGTCAAACATCTCTGTTTAAATTACACAATCCTGCTTGTTTGCTATTTGGCTATGAAAAAATATTTTACTGTTATAAATAGCAATTGTGATCCAATCTATTATTATATATATATAGTATGAATATGTTATGTGTGTTTGGAGATTAGTTGTAAGTATAGTCTGTAACTTCTGTAAGATAAATATAAAGGGCCTATATTCAAATATAGGTACTTGTATTTCCTTCATATCGTCTGATATAAGGGTAATATTGGTAAAAATAACACAATGAGTAAAATTTATAAAATTTATTACGCGTCTATGAATTGAAAAGAGACTTTTCTAGTCGTATTCTGTTTGACGAGGTCGCTTGGCTGCGACGGCGATAATGACTGTTGCCTGTAGAACTCTGCAATAGAAATGAATTTATTCAAATTTCATAAACCACATTCTTTGACTGAAATAAAGTTAATTAGTGTAGCATATAAGTTAACTATGTATATTTATATCTAGATCGGCGGTGGTATAAGGGTTTATTTGTCTTAGCCTCCTTTGTATAACCGCCACTGTGATGACGAAGGTGATGATGGTGATGATGATGACGATGATGATGATGATGGTGATGGTTTATGTTACTTCCATCCGCGATGTATGTACGACATGTTGAGAACGATGCTTATGCTACTAGTATACCCACCTTGTGGTCCGACCCTCGACTCATTAGAAAGCAGTACAGGTCCCAAGAACGTCGTGAGCAAGGATCCTAGTGTGGTCGTCAACAGTATAGCAATGACGATTATATTCGAGTGCTGTTTCGCGATCCGCTCGTCTTGGCTTGTGGTCCCTTCAGTCCACAACGAATCAGTTGCCACACGCACCAAAACAGCCTGGAAATAAAGTGCTTGTTAGTTTTCAGAGCTTCTATTTGTACCTAGTATTTGGGGTTCGTAGGTCTGTTTTCATTCTTTAAAAAAAGTAATAATGAAGAAGAAGGTATGAAGAAATACCAAATATCATGCTTGTAATCGTCAAAAAGGTAGACAGAGGAGTGTCGTATAGTCCCACTTTTTACCAGTAACGTTTAAGTTCCACTGTGGAATAGGTGGTGAGCCTATTGCCATGTATCGGGCACATATATTAAGTTCTAGCTACTACTAGAAAATCTAAATTAGAAAAATTTGATATTGCCCGACCCAGGATTTGAACCCAAAATCTCCCGATCGGCAGTCGCACTTGCAACAAGCACGACCAACGAGGCAGTTAAAATAATGTTTTTTAATTTGAAAAAGTACGTGGAGAATTGTTGATAATTGTTTTTTTTAAATATACTATAATATGTTAAACAATTGCGCATTTGCATGCGGTATATTGATTATGCCATACATATTTATGTACTCGTATTTGACCTGTTTACATAATTATTATATAAGCAATTTGCATAAAGAAAAACTTGTGCGTTAAAAATAAAATGTTTAAGTACACACACAATACAATATTGGTCGCGTTGTTGAAGTAACAAATAAAAGATAATTTACGCCCGTATAATGATCAGCGTCGACATTAGCTCTCTATTTGAGTTGGAATTCCAGGACAAACTCGGTGGCGGGATGTTAGCAACTGTACGCTTCATATAAACCCAACCTAAACATTAAGAAACAGAGCACAAACAACATCAGCACACGTGAGAGATCGTGTACAATGCGCAGGTAAATGTAGTTACCGTCCTTTTAATACGGCGATTTTTTCCGGATTAACAAAACGCTAAGACAAATTTAATGAAGTCGTTCTTAGCGGTCGAATGTGAGTTTAGTTTTGTTTGAACACTTATCTCTCATTGTGGAAGGGTTAGTGGTAGCTGTGTGCTGTGTAGTGTGGAGGTTAATCGCGGTAGTACATCAGGTTTACAAGGATAGAGAAGTTTGGCACACGGTTCTCTCTGTCTACTCAGTCAGGAATCTGGCGTGATGATGTAATAACATCCTCTGTCATTATAATTCTGTCGTGATCTTCTAAATCTGTCACTCTCCTCACTCAGGGCAGTTTTGCAGTCTTCTGATTCCCCTATCAGTCGGCATCTTTCTTAACATGCATAGGTGAGCCTTGGCCTTCTCCGTCACCTACAGACATCAACATTCGCATTGTATATCTGGTTTGTCATTGTTTCATCAGCCATAATATAATAATAGTATAATAATAATTCTCGTTGTTCGGTAAATGCCGTATAGTTGAAAATAAAAGCTAGCCATCGTTGCGTAGATTTCACGCTGGGCGCGCGAAATGTATGGTTTATAATGTTACATCCAGACTAAACGACTGCGCCCGGCCTGTCCGGCTTTTGTAACAGTTTATTTATGTAGGTCGTGAACTTGTTATGTATATGCAATTGATGGAAGGCTTTGTATAGCTATATAAACTGTAACTCTCATTGCATTAGAACAAAAACACCTGCAATAAATAATTTTCCATGTGACACTGTATCCTGGTATTACAATGTAATCTTTTATTATCAACGTTTTCATAGTCCCACAGCTGGACAAATCCGCCTTACAACATGAGAAGGGTTAAAATCTAAGTGACTCACGCTTGTCTACAGCGGGCAGGCAGACGAAATGTTTTAGAACGTATTAATAACATTTCTAATTTTAATCACAGTATGTTAGTAAGGCGAGTCGTAGGTTACCACCTGGTAAGCGCCTTTGGCTCATCTAAATTATATACATTTCTATGATTTTATTCCACTTGTTTTAACCGTAAAGGAGATTCTGGTTGGTTCGTACCTGGACTTGGCCCTCGGTATAATAGTAGACATAAATTACCGTACAACATAACATTCAAAATTTTAAATCGAACCTTGACTACCTCGTTGATCGTGTTAATTGTAAGCGCGACTGCCGATCAAGCGAGAAGTCTTGGGTTCAAATCCCGGGTCGAGCTTAACATCTATTCCATAGTGGGACGTAAACGTATCTGGTGAACGTCGCGAGTGTACTACATCCTTCTGCCAATCTCTTCGGGGATTACAGGCGTGGTTGTACTTTTTTATATAACTACAACTGAGACAGCAAAGTACGAAGTATATTAAAAAAGTTGTTTTCACAAAAAGCTGTTTTTATAAATTTGCCAAATACATATGTATATGAAGATTGTAAAAAGTTTTTTACGATCACAAACCGGGACCAATCCATTAAAACTGATTTCATTAGAGCAAATCGAAATGGTATTTGTCGTATTTATATCTTTTCGTTACATTGTAATTTATACTCTTTTCGTAAACTCACATAAATACTTCACACTTTAAGTATTATTATGATATTACTAGCTGTTCCCGCGACTTCGTCCGCGTGGAATTCTAAATTTCTAAATTGAAAGTAGCCTAAGTTATTCCTTATTACACCAGATATCTGTCAGTGAAAGTTCCGTCAAAACCAGTCCAGCCGTTCCAGAGATTAGCGGGAACAAACAGACAGACACACAGATAAACAAAAATAGCAAAAAATGTTATTTTGGTATATGAGTATGTACCGTGTATATATCCATAGATATGCATTTAGCAAAAGGCGGTTATTTTAATATTACAAACAGACATTCTAATTTTAATTATCTGTATAGATAATTAGATATAGATTATTATATCATCGCGCCACGTGCGTCACAGGATAGGTAGAGAGCACTGAGATGAGTGTTAAATATCTAAACCTTACAGACCTCGCATTGTTTTTCATTCTTTACTCTGTTTATAATATTTAAAAAAAACGTAACATCACGCCTGTAATCCCCGAAGAGGTAGGCAGAGGAATGTAGAACATTATCACGTTTCACCAGTTACGTTTACGTCCCACTATGGAATAGGTGATGAGCCTATTGCCTATGTGCATCGAGCACATATCCTGACTTCGAGCCAGTACTAGAAAATCTAAATTAGAAAATTTTTGTAGTGCCCGACCCGGGAATCGAACCCCGGACCTCCCAATCGGCAGTCGCACTTGCAACCAACACGACCAACGAGGCAGTCAAAATCAAAAGTTATAATATTTTATTAGTATGTATATTTGGTCGATTAGTACAGATTACTTCAACTACATTTATGAATTAAGAATTTACAATTATAACAATCATTGAATTAGCTGTGATTTACTTCCTTAAACTGCCTGCCATTTTATTATTTAGTTAAGGTATCACGTTCGATATAAACTCGTGGGGAATTGTTTGAATATGTAACAATGTTTTTGTCAAACATAAGGTATTTGCGCGAGTAGTAACACATTCGGCGGTCCGCTGGAGCGCTTGATAGAGTTACCTCTCACGCGACATTCAATCCCATATTTGTCGAGTACCGCAAAAATTCTGCGTGCGTTCTCTCCATTTATAAATATACATTTGTAGATATATTATGTAATATATGTTGACACATCTGGTAAACCGATAGGGTTCTATTATATCGCCCTGTCATCCGTTATGCGTAGGCGTTGCCAAATATAGTCGACTCTTATAGATCTGACGTTCTTTTTCAGCCCTAGACCTTGCAATTAGACGCTGTCGAGTCCATATTCCCGAAGGTGCTAAGTTTTTAGAGCGAAACATGTATTAATGGTGTATGCTATACATTGTATAAAAACTCTTCGTTATAAAACCAATTTCTAAAGTGAGATCAATTTCTATATATGGTACATAATACTTTATGTACTTGTACTTTTCACAGTTCTCCAGGTGGGATTTTCGGAGCTCGCTTCAAGACCTACCCCAAATATAGACCCAACCACTCAATTCCGCGTTAAATCTGTATACTTTACGTGGATAGACCGTAATCGTATATCTTTTGGAAATATTTGAATAAGTTAAATTCAGCGTATAAAATCTTATACCCAAAGTGATGTTTGATTAAATTATGTTCAGTTTTCTGATTTCGTCAAATAATAAAATTTTATTACAGTAATTTTAAGACGAGTAAAAGCAAACAATAATATTCTTGATTATTGACATTTTAAAACGATTTTTGGAACGGTTCTCTTTCTTACACTGCCTGGCTGGTCGTGTTAGTTGCAAGTGCGACTGCCGTCCTGGGTTCGATTCCCAGGTCGGGCACCACTAAAATTTTCTAATTTGGATTTTCTAGTAGTGGTTCGGAGTCTGGATATGTGCCCGATGCATGGCAATAGGCTCACTACCTATTCCATAGTGGGATGTAAACGTAACTGGTGAAACGTGGGAGTGTTCGACACTCCTCTGCCTACCTCTTCGGGGATTACAGGCGTGAATTACGTTTTTTTTTATATTTGCTGTTGATCGCCATTAAGCATGTTTTATAAAATTTATTGAGTTAATTTATTGAGTTTAAAACTTATTGAGTAAAAATTAATGTATGCATTATCAATTGGTGTTATGCGACTTTAAAAAATAATTTCATTGATTATCTTAAATTAAAAATTTATTATTGAATTTAATGTCGAACAGTTATCGCGAATAAAGCAGAAGAGTACGTTAGTAAGTTTGAATTTAGAACGTTGTTAAAAAATTCAAATGTTATGCAGTGTTTTCGATTACCATAATACGTAACGCATTTTATAATACATTACAATTGTCATTTTAATTTAGAAATTGAATGTAAATACTTCAAACTTTGCGTGTGATGTATAAATATTTGTATCGACTTAGTAACATACCAGCTCTTCTTGTGTGTTTCCTTCGTGTATATCGCCTTTGCTGTTACGTAACCGCTTGCGTCGCATGCTACGTGAACTACGCTTACAACTGTTAGGAGTGCGTTTGTGGAATTATGTCACCGGATATTGTTAAGCGTTCTATTGTATAGCAATTGAAATATTTTAATTATAAATATATATGACGTAATATTAGGTAAGAATGAATATTTTTTAATTAGAATGTAAATTTTATAAAACCTATGGGATATTTTTTGAACTTTATTTAATTATAAGTACCATATTCAGAATCACAAAGATAATTAACTTCTGTTTAGTTATAATGCAATCAACCGCAATCTAATTTTAACGACGCCTGAAAAAGTTTATTTTCTTCCTTATTCACAACTATACATTCCACTTTCACACTGCTGTTAGATCTGTTATAATCCCTTTGAAGTTTGCCAGGAAGCTCCACGACTTGAACATTCCCGGAAACTTCATAATGAAATTTTCGAATTGACATCACAAAAACCATTTCTCTATTACGTAACGAGGAATTGATTTAATTTCCAGACACAAAGTGCAGGGGCTAATTACTTTTCTACAGGATATCGTGCGTCCATTTTACAATGTTACAGTGCGTTTAAAATATTAATTAGGTATTAATAACCTAATTTATATTTGTCTATTACATACGTAAATTGTACATACATTGGTCAGGTGACATTAAAAAAATATGGAAATGTAATGACTGTGGGGTTTTTTTACTTCCCGCTTAGAACACGGAAGTAGGATAAGAAATGACGCGACCATTAACTAGTACAACTCTGCTCAGTGCGCATGTCTGAAAAGGTTGATTTTTCGCTCAAACTTTTTTTAAATAGTTCTTTCATACAACAGGATCGGATCTTTTTCATAATCTCCTCGACTTCCTTCGTGTAGAATCTATAGATGATTTACGTGGGGTATCTTTTGAGAATATTTCGTGTGATAAAAAAAATAGGCTAATACGTCTTTTTTAACAATTTTGATGTTTTTTAGGAGCTTATTTTATTTGAACTACATATACATTTCCATATCGGATTTAAATATAAAATTATAGTTCAAAACCTGTCTTTATTGAATTTTGGTTACCGTGATTGGCTTAAATCCAACGTTCGATTTTACAATTTGAATATTTATATAACGATCATCCTTAAAACAGCCCGGTATAATTTAAAAAGTATAATGAATATCATAGGAGATGTAAATGGGACAGAGAATGATGTTCCCGGCGACCTACCAGCGTAGCCTCAATGGAGAAGAACCCTCAGCATTTTAATTACATTTTTAATTTACAGTTCAACACGAGATGTTTTTAATACAAAAAACCTAGGATTTTAAGACTCTTCTAGTACATAAACACTAAATGTGCCGTTGAGAATTTTCTTTGTTATTAGAAATAAAATTTACCAATGACAATTATTCACAAAGTTGCAATATTAAATTGGGAAAAGTGTGACTGTTAAAATGTACGACTTTGTTAATTTGTCGTTTATAATTTTTTCTATTGTTAATCCATATTTAATGAGCATCACTTTCCTCTCGGTTACATAAACAAACAATATTTAGGCGCGTGTACAATATTATATATAGGTCTCCCGAAATAAGTTCAATATTTGAACAGAACAGAATGATCCATTAACCTATCGCGTAACATCAATGAAGGCTACCCAAGCATGCGTACCACGCACGACGCCGAACGCCTGCCGTAGATTGAAGTAATTCGTTCAACGTTTTATGTGTTTTACTCGCGTCTACACGATCCAGGGGCATTATGAGGGCTAATGAGCTAAATTGAAAATTATATACAGTTCAAATTTTCTCTTATAGTAACATAGTCTCTTTTCGTACCTGGCTGGAAAAATAATTTTTCCCCAAGGATGACATAAAAGTAGGTAACGAAATTGAAGTGACACAATAAAACGATGCGGATCTGTTGCGGTTTTAACGTGAAATTTTAGTCGATACCTTTTTCTCTACTTAAACTAGAATATTGTGTCAATCCTCCAACAGAAAATCGATGAAGGCAGAGACATGTACTTTGCTGTACAAAGGCGGTGTAAAAACGCATCACTGACCTGGTTTTCTTGGTTGAGCAGTTTCAGTTGGTCGTTGATGAGGCTGTACTTCGCGCTCTCCTCCTTTCTCAGCGCCCGCTCCTTCTTCAGCTCTGGGCTCCAGAAAGTCTTAATGCTGTGCATGCTGGAGCCCAGTTTCTGGTTGGTTAGTTCCAGCTCCTTTTTGAGGTTGCCCAGCTCCCGTTGCAGATCGGAATTCTGCGATTGGAGCTCGCCGAGGAAGAGAGGAGGTGGCTCGCGCCTGTAGTAATCATCTTCGGGGGGCGGCGGCGGCGCGTACGAGCGATCGTATTCCCGTTCAAGGGATTGGTAGCGAAGCGGGCGCGGCCTAGCGCGGTGGTGAGCGCCGGCGGAGGCCGAGCGGCCCCGCTCGTCGGGCGCCGGGGACGGTTCGTCATCGCGCGCGAGGTACGGACTCCGTCTGGAGGGGCTGCGGTCCACTTGGGGCAAGCGGCCGCGCGAGCCGGGCCAGTCCTGCCGGCGCCACTCCTCCCGGCACGGCGGCCGCTCCTCCTCCCCGGCGTACTCGCGGAGATACAGCTTGGCGTGTTTCCCGCGTCAATTCGAACGCATTGTGCACTGGACTGGGTGACGGGTGCGCTACCACTGAACGAGACGCCCGGCTCATCGATCGTCCACACGCTACGCATGCGCCGTGGCCCGACAACTCAGCGGCTTAAGCGCCCATTGATTCGCACTGAACACGCGCTCCTCTATAAATTTCCTCGGCCATGCACGCGAATCTAAGATGTGATCAATAAATCACTAATATTGCATTTGAAGTGTATAAGCGACTATATGGCAAAATCAATTATACAATATTATATAACAACTTGGCAGGTCATTAAACCGTACAAAGAGAATGGTCAATGAATAAATTTAACCCAATTGATTCTAATCATGCATTAATTAATCAGATCGTTACTTGACTATTACGAATAAGGATCGTACCTAAGAGAAACACATGAAGTTCATCATCACTGTCAGGCTATTGCTGTTCACTGCTAGACCTATCCCGCCTCTAGGGGTCATTTCCATAGTCCCAACGCTGGGCATAAGGGTTGGGAATCGCAGAGCACAGCTTCTCGTACCTCCTACTGCTGCTGCATACACCGCGTCATACACCGATCTGTCAGCGCCGGGTAATTATTGTTATAAAAATAATAGAAAAACTAAAACTATTTCGTTCTCCCAAATACTTTTGGCATCGCGCTCCCACATGCTATTTTAAGATGTTCTAATTTAAGACCACGCCTATTTTCTCCGTCTATATTTAGGTGGCCAAATCGGCGAAAATTTATTTGACACCTTTATAATCAGAATAGGGATTCAGGTTCAAAGAAACCTCGTCTTTTATAAGATTAATTATGTCATCTGTGTCTAAAAGAGGCTGTCTATTTATAGTCCTCGGTTTTCAGCCTCCGGTGCGAGTGATCTTGCAGCGAAACAGCGCTTTCTCAGCGCCTTAAGTCCCTCTTATCCCATGACCCACTTACATCTTCTTGCCTTTTCTATCGCGCGGGAAACGTATATATTTGTCGCGCTCAATAGTAAGGTCGTCTATATGTCGGTCACACGCGGGTTGCAACCGGGAAGAGGTAGTGATGTGAAGTAACATCGACCCTTGACGTAATAGTAATTGAGATTTTTACGCGGTATTTCCGGTTTTGAACTGAAAATTATGCGCATATTTTCGTAAGACGTGTATATGTATCATCACCCCGTGTCTCCCGGAAGGATTGGGCAGAGGAGGAGGCACTTCCACGTTTCTCCAGTTACGCTTACGTTTTATAGAAGGTAGAACTTACTATCGATTGATCTAGGACTGCGTAAAGTGTTGCCTATATTACGGTACACATATATAGGAAGGAATTGATCTTTTTAAATATTATCAGAGTCCAGTACTTCTGATCGGTCTTTTCACAAGACAGTGAGCAAAAATATTTCTTTACAATTCTCTAAGAATTTTTAACTTATTCTACACAAATAGGTATTATCTAAGGTGCGTGAATTCTGCCAATTCAAAAATGATTAGCTTGGCGAACTGTAGCCTTAACGCTTCGCAATCTGGGGCAGACAAGTGTCCAACGATAGAAAGATGAAAGAGTTGATGATTATGGTGATAAATGTTCATATATCCGTTTTTAATAGTAGCTCGGAGTCTGAATACGTGCCTGGTGTATGACAATAGACTCACCACCTATTCCATAGTGGGACGTAAACGTAACTGGTGAAATGTGGGAGTGTCCTACACTCCTCTGCCTACCTCTTCGGGGATTACAAACGTGATGTTACGTTACGTTTGTTCATCTATTGTATACTACGTATAAAACAAATCCTCAAAATTGTTCCAAGTAGGTATTAACCAAGTAATCCCCTACGAGAATCTATCCGTCCGCATATCGTACAAAGCTTTGTGCTTCCACTTTTTACTCTCGTATGTTTAGTCACGGCGTTCTAAAGAGATACGACCGCAATTCCCAATAGTGCTAGTTTCAAAAGCTTACATTTTATTTTACGGTTCAGTTATGTACCTACAGAAGCTATGTGATAATGATGGTGATGATAATTTATTAATTAAATTTTTAAAAGTCTTCTAACAGACGGATTGATCACCAAGAATAATTTAGCACGTAAATAGTGGATAAGTTGCAGAAGATGACGAACAGAAACGAAAGTCGCGTCCCATATTTGTTAAGAGGATTGTCTATATACAAACATAGACAAGGAAATTGTTAACGCGTGGGATGCTTGGAAGGAAGGAAAAATAGAAGGTTCCCGTGCGCTATTTTTATAAATGCAGGAAGGGTTTCGTTCGGTATAATAAATATAGGACACGATATATTTTAAACGAGGACTATGTTAACAATTTCATAGTTAATCTTCGAACATAGATATAAACAGGTAGAAGTTCAATTTGCTTGCTGTTCAGAGCAATTTTGAAAATAATACGACGTCATATCGGCTGTTTACTTGATTACCAGTTACACCATTATTATATTATATTGACTGCCTCGTTGGCCGCGTGGTTGCGAGTGCGACTGCCGATCGAGAGGTCCTGGGTTCATATCCCGGTTCGCGTTCTATTTGATTTTTCTAACTAAAATTTCTAGTAGTGGGTCGGAGTCTAGATTTGTGGCTAGTATATGGCAATGGACTCACCTATATTCCGTGATGGGACGTAAACGTAAGGGGTGAAATGTGGGACGGGACAGGGCGCGATGGCCCTCTTTTGGGGAGGCCTATATCCAGCAATGGACTGAAATAGGCTGATGATGAAACTTCTCTGCCTAACTCTTCAGGAATTAAAAGCGTGATGTTAGGGTGTTACTTTAAAAAATCCATGTCTCTAATTTTTGCAGTGCAACAATGATTTTGTACGTTGTTCTAACGAGTACCTATTTAAATACTTAGGTAATAGAGCTGCTATGATAAATACATCGTACAAAGACAGGCTAAGATGGCTACAAGTAATTTCTTGAGGCAATAAATTTTTTCTTGTTTTCTTTCATATTAAAACGTCTTTTATGTGTATAGACTGTAATTAATAACTGAAAAGTGACAAAGTTCTGAATAAGATTTAGGAACAGTATTGCCGCAGTCATCCTTAATGTCTATAGTATATTATTTACGATGCCGTTTTACAATGAAGTTGGCACCCGATTCCGAAACGCCCTTTGAGGACGTCGAATGCATATTGTGTAACGGGGTTTACAATATACATATATATTCCACCCTGGAACACGGCCATACTGGTAACGGTTAAAGCGTTCGGTTGAAGCAATGTCTGGAATACATTAATGTCTCATTGCGTTTTATTCTTTTCTTCTTTCCCTTCTGCTCTCTTTTCTGCCTTTTATGTAACATGCAACGCTAATGTAATCCGCGTCGGGGTGGATTAACAGTGCATTCCCCGACGCCGAGCTGAGTTACAGGGTGTCGTAAGTGGGGACTAAACCCGGCGCTGGCAGACCGCGGTATGGCGCGGCCTGGCTAGGTAGAGCTTAAGCCTTGCCCGTCCAAGGGCGGCAGCGTTGGAGGTGCGAAAAGATATGCTCTGCGATCCGCTAATCGCATGCCTAACGTGGGGATTATGGGAAAATCCCTTGAAGGGGGCCTATACCCAGTAGTGGACTGCAATAGATTGACGATTTTGAAGTTTGCTTATATTTCATTACATAAATAATAACCTCTAGTGCTGTTTAACAGCAGTTATGTCACCTGGGAAGTTGCCCGGGCGGAAGGGGATGGAGAATTTCACGTCTATGGAGTTTATTTCGCCGCTTTTTCTCCATAGCGAGGCTTTTTCCGAAGCGGTGGTCGTTTCTTTTTGGCATATAAAGTGTTCAAATGAACCAATTTAGAATAAATGACATTTGAATTTGAAGTGGTGGGGGTAACCTGTTACCTTTGCCGAGGACGTCATCTGAGTGTTGTTTTGATTGTCGTTTTCACAAACGACGTGCCCAGTCCATTGACACTTGAGCTTATTGATTTTAAGAGCTCGCAGTGCTTTTTCTTCGTCTTGCGTTCTTATACATCGTGCGCGGAACCGATAAAAGTTTAATCACAGTTTTTTGTGTGATTATTTATCGGTAAATCTAGAGTTACGTGGTACTAATGCCACAATATTTTATTAACAGACCCACTGTATAAACTTTCATTCATTTATTCATTCATTCGTTTATTTACTGCATACTACAAAATCATCATTTAGTTGAAGGACGACTGAAGTTGCCGATGCGTAAGTGTGTTCTATTCAAGAAAGTTTTAGAGGATTTTCCATTGCCTTTCCAGTTAGTAACATATCTCAGAGTAATTTCGTCGTTGCAAATTGGAATACCACTTGAGTGTAAGGTTTTTTTTTTCATTTTGATCAAATTATGATCAGAAACGTCATTTAATTGTATTAAATTCAAATTCAAATTCAAATTCAAATATCATTTATTCAAAATTGGTTCATTGGAACACTTTTTGTACGTCAAAATG
>DWDU01000433.1:0-19205 GCA_018245575.1 Jemadia suekentonmiller | reverse complement strand
TTCGTGCCGCCCGCGCGCGACGGCTGCCTGCTGGACGCCGCCGGGCCGCCGCCCGGCGCGCCGCCGCCGCTCGCCGCACCGGTACTGCTCGCCTTCTCATTTCCCTTCTTTTTGGCTTGTGACAATGGTTAGGAAGATATTTTCGTTCGTGCGTTGTAAAATATGTTTAAATTTGTTCCATATCACGTAACATACTTTCTTAGAACGATAATCAAATAAAATTCTTATACGCATTTGTTTAAGAGTGGTTCCACGAATTGAGTCACTATAATAAAATAATATAATTTTAAAATTTCCTTACAAATTGTAGATTACTGTCACTTTCATCAACCCCATTTTATATAGTGCTGTAGCATGAAAATTAATTTGTAATAATTTTTGTATTAAATGCAATAAATAGATAAAAGATGCCGATATCAAAATTAAAATTAATCATAGATGAATTAAATTCCATTACCAAAAAATATATTGATAAAAAATGTAAACATCTAAATTTTTTTAACACTGAAAAAATGTAATGATCCGATTATTATTTTAGGCACCGCCTCCGGTATCAGGCGGGCTGTGGACGGACGAGGACCTGTCCGAGCTGGTGCGGCTGGTGAAGAAGCACCCGAGCGGCGTGGCCGAGCGTTGGGAGCGCATCGCGGAGGCCATGGGCCGCGGTGTTCCTGAGGTCACCCATATGGCCGCCAAACTCAAGGAGAACTGTTACAAGCTACCTGGACAAGAACCCCCTGAACCATTTGTAGAACCACCGAAGAAGGTACGCCAATACTTTTTAAATAGATTTTATTGTTCAAATTTTGTAAAATACACACACAAGTGGCAACACTAATGGCGCCAATATGTGCATAAATGAACGACCACGGTGTCCAATCACAATAATATTTCAGATTAACAATAAGGGATTAAAATGTGAGCAGTGTATTCATAACTAAAAAACTCAATAAATTGCTATGACATCTTTAGAAATAGTCGAAGGTCGTTAATGATTATACAACTTTGAAAGGCTTTGGCATTCACAAATTCAGAGCAATTGGACACGAACTAAAGAGGTCAGTTATAATATTTTTTTTAAATACTAATTACAATGTAGTGAAATTGTTGTAAAATTCCATTAATTATGCTATCTGCAACGGTTTCTACTTGTTTGTCTTTTGAAATTAAGGACACGGATGACGTCATGTAGCAACTAGATAGACACAATATAATAATAACTCTCGTTACTGTATGGCAGTAATGAAAAATTATATATTTTTATAAAATTTAAGAGGTATTTTTTTTAAGCAATAATAACTAATTATTATTCCATGCATAGTAAAAAGTTTGGCAATTTACGTTAATTATGGTCTGTAATTTAATAAATATATAACTAAATAATTTTTAATAAATAAACATTTAAATGTCGCGCGTCGTTTTTCTAATATTCGAAGCTGCATAAAAAAACTATTTTATGAACTAAATCTTTAACTCGTCCAAATCATTCTAATATATGATGTAGATGAAATATTGTAAGTTTAGAAGAAAAAGAAATTTTTTTTCTTACTCAAAAATTTAGAAATTATGCATGTTACACATGGTAACGATATTAATAAAAAATTCCATTAAAGAAACATGACTCTGAGGTTCCACCGAGACTTGAACTCGGATCGCTGGATTCAGAGTCCAGAGTGCTAACCATTACACCATGGAACCGCTCATCATAGGTGTCAAAATTGACTATATCATAAAGCGAAAGTACAAAATAAACTTTTCGCATTGATATATATTTTTTCTATATTTTAATAAGATTATATTATATCAAATTATATAAAATGCATAATAATTTTTTTCAGGTAAAAACTCGTAAAACAGAAGAGGTGAGCGGAGGCAATTGGTCACAGAATCAGCAGAAGGCGCTGGAGGTGGCACTGGCCAAGTACCCCAAGGGCGGTGCTGGCGATCGATGGCAAAAGATAGCCGCCGCTGTTCCTGAGAAGACCAAAGTTTGTTTTACTTCATTACTATTTATCAGCCTGTGGAACTCCACACTGTGGTCCTGGCCTTTCTGATTCCAACGGTATCTCGCTGTCTTACTATACGCATCGTTCACGCCTGTAATCCTCGAAGAGACGATTATAGGACAATCCCACATTTCACATCCACGTCCCACTATGGAATACGCGGTGAGCCTATTTCCATACACCGGGCACATACCCAGACTCCGAGCCACTACTAGAAAATCAAGTTAGAAAAATCCAATAGATAAACCGGGGATTTGAACCCAGGACCTCACGATCGGTAGTCGCGCTTCCAACCACCACGACCAACGAGGCAGTCACAATGTGTCACTATGTATAGTATAATTATGTATACAATGCAATAAATGTAAATCAACAATGTGGACGCCACGAATGAACCGATAACTGTTGCAGCAATTCCGTTACATCACGTCGCGTAATCGATTGCCTTTTTTAAGCGACGAGTGAAAAACTTATCTCGTGTTAGAGCGAAAGTGCTGTTGGGGCGCGTTGCGCGCGACTGAGCAACTAGTCGCTGTGACGTAATCGAATCAAAATAGATAGGATGACGTAATGCTCGCAGATTGCTTAGAATGGTACATTATATATAAATGTATAGATTATTATTTAAGGCTATTTATAGTTTATTACTAAATTTATAATAGATTATTTTATAAGTCTTCGAAAACAGCGTGCGTTTATTAAGAGAGTGTATTTGCTACACTGCTCTACCTACCTCTTCGGGGGTTCCATGCGTGATGTTACGTTTTATGTTATATGAAGAGAATAATGATCTTTCACCGATTCTCAACAACCGTACACAAATATTAGTTTTTCAAAATAACTTCAAACTCTGCTACAAGAAGTTATTAAAATACACATATCTATACCTAAGGTCCCAGTAAATGTTTTTATTATTTTACATATATATGTGTTCTAAAAAACGTAAAATCATCCCTGTAATCCTTCCTTGAAGATGTAGGCAGAAGTCTATTACACTAGTATGTTTCACCAGCTACCGTTTTCTAATGTGGGTTTTTTAACTTTTAAAGGAGGAATGCATGCAAAGGTGTAAATATCTATCGGAATTGGTGAGAAAGCAGAAACAGAAGGAAGAAGAACAGCAAAATCAAGAGAATGGAATAATAGCAGGTGAAGAAAGTGTCCAAACGGAAGCGTGAAATCATATGAAGTGGAACTGTACTTCTGAACCCCATGACCTTTAATATCTGAACTAGTTTTTGAAAATATTACACTATTTATCATGGTTTATCTCGTTTTTCTTTTAACATGTGCCTTATTTTCTACCTGGTGATTGCAATTAAATATTTAACGCACGTACATATATACACACATTAGCCTGTCTCAGTCCACAGCTGGGCATAAATATTTATGCATGAGTGCTATAAAGCATGTTCATACAGGATTTTTGCCCGTAATCCTCATGCTGTTCATAATTTGATCAAGAAACCCGTTTGGAAAAGTAACATGCGGAGAGGGATAGTGGTACTTTTGAGGCTACGATCTTGTCACATCCCATCAAACAAACTTGTTGAACAAGACTCAATCCCCTAACTGTACGGTCTGTGGGTTGGTGGATGACGTTTATCACGTGTTGATGGGAATTGACCGAAACGCTGAAGCGAACAATTTTGTACTTCCGTAGTGTGATATAGGACCGACCCTACAATTGTGTTGGCGTTTCCTTCCACAAGGAAGGCAGCAAATTTATATTAAGTTGTAATAATACATCATTTAGTTAGTAAGTGAAGGCGGTGGCATAGTCACAGTGACAAAAATCCTTTAAATAAAGATTATAAAAAGTAAAACAAAAAGAAATAATTTGACATTTTATTTTAGAAATTCATTGTAGTCAGTGCCTCGTTGGTCGAATTAAAAGACGCGCGTATGCTAAACGGAAGTTCTGGGTTCGATTCCGGGATAGCGCACCATTGGAGTTTTCTAACTAGTATTTATAGTGATGGCTCGGAGTTCGGATTTGTGCCGATGTATGACAATAGACACCCCTTATTCCAAGCTGGGACGTAAACGTGACTGGTGAAACGTGGGAGTTTACTACACTCCTCTGTTTACCTCTTCAGTGATTACGGGCGAGATGTTACCTTATAGAAAATGTAGCCTGTAAACTCAGGAAAGTCCGATGTTGTCAAAAAAGAAATACACGTATAATTGTTCAGTTTTCTTTATTCTTAACTAAAAAATATGTACATGACAAAGTGACGATGTAAGCCGATATATTACTTGGTAAATACTTTTATATTGAAGACTTAATACTTAAACCTAATTTGGGAATATCGACTAATTTAACGTTGCGGAGTGCTTCCGAATCGCGCTGCCATGTCCGGGATAGTGTACTCGCTGGGTTCTTCATAGTGGTATGGTCGGCCACTGTACCCATCTGAAAGGTATATTTAATGAAAAAATATTGCTGGTGTACCATGTTATTTATAGAATTATTGTTAAGCGAATTTAATAACTCAGTTATAAAACAAAAAGGCTTCTGTCCTTTAAAAACACCACATGGGAAGCAAATTCAAAATATAATTTATTCAAAATTGGTTCATTGGAACACTTTTTGTACGTCAAAATGAAGCTAGCACCGCTTCGGATAATGCCTCGCTATGGAGAAGAAGCGGCGAAATAAACTCCCTAGGCGTGCTACTGCATCTTTTAAGCTAAGCACTTATGTTAAGCAACGGTATAATTACATTTTAAATAAATCTTTGGCAGTCATTTTGGTTTCGCATTCAAAAATCCTCGTTAGTCATTTACACCGCATACTGTAAGCCTTCCACTTCATAATCCATCGTTTTGTCAGATTTTTCATAAAGTCAGACATAAGGTCAAGATGTGCAACAGTTGATGACAATTCGATGAAACGCTCGAGACTCGCGGAAAGTCGCAGCTTTCACAATGGAGAAAAAAAGACAAGAGCATGGACAAAAACCTTCGGGAGATACGACAGTGCAAAAGAAGAGAGCATCGAGTGTACTCACGATATCCGTGCTTGGAGCTACGCCAGGGGTGGGGCGCGGCGGCGAGCCCGCAGGCGGCGCAGCGGCAGTCGGCGGCCGACGCCACGCGGTGCACGCGCGCGTTGCCGTCGGCGCAGTGCAGCGTCACGCTGAGCGCTGTGTAGCGCTGCGCCTCGCAGCACGCGCACGGCGCCTGCAGCGCGCCCGTCCCTGCCGCACGCCGCCGCCGTTACGCATCGTGCCAACCAACATGACAACTGGACGCGACTCGCATTGTAAACTGGACGTGACTCGAATTTGTATTTTGTGAACGTAAAGCAGTATTTACGTATTGTTATTATTATTATCAACGCTGAATTGCCAGGAGTGAGAGTCAACAACTTTATTACCATCACCGTGGAGATTCCTGTTGAAGGAATAACGTACTGGAGTTATATTCCGTGGCGGTGTGGCAGGCGCCGCGGCACTGCCGCAGCCCGGGCACGGCGGCGCGGTTGACGCACAGCCCGTACGGGTACATGTACAGCTTGATCTGCCCCACCGTGTCCGCCTCGGGCACCGCCTCCGGCGCGCACGTCGCTGCGGACACAGGCCAACATCTGAGGCTGATCCGTTTAGCTCGGATATGAAAGGCTCGATCGGGTGAACTCGGGATCACCGAGTGTACCCGAGCGAGAAATTGCTATGTCGCTGCTTACTACAATGTATATTCAATGTATATATAATACTTATTATTACTAATTATTATAAATTATGCAATAGTTTGTAATAGTTATTATTGATACGTAGATAATAATAATAATTTTAACATTCATTTGGTTTATATTTTTGGTTTAAATTATGAGGTTAGTGTATAAGTTAGTAATTTATCGTATAAATATTGTGCCTATAGTGAAAAAACTTTAAACATGATAAAAAACATAATTATTGTTATTATAAAAAATAATTCGATCATGTAGGTAAGTCACATTGGCGCAGAACTTTTAGAACAAATAGATTTACGTCTGAAACCTGAAACAAATTGCAGGTAATTTTACATAAAAATGGCCAACTTATCTACACGTAATATTACTTAATTGGTGACTTGAGACAATTACTTCCATTTAGAGCCGATTTATAAGCAAATAAAACAGATGTAAATAACGATTTCTAATGAATTTTTCGCTTCTGTCCTGCGGTCTTAGCACACACATTTCTTTTTAAAGTGAAACTTATGTATCGCCCCAAAATTTTACGTTCCTTTGTCGCATGTCGCATTACAACCGGCCGCAGAGTGAAGGAAAGTGAAAGGCGCTCGGACGTATTTGTCAATTTGATGACAACAGAGAACTTATAATAGTCAATTTATATTAAAGTAAATCGAAAAATATATTATATTATGGATTTTTTGGGTTTTTATTTAGCCCCGTTTGGTAGGTATGTCTTCGGCGCAGTTTTCGTTCTCGAGAAATATATTCGCGAATGTATATTAATTTATGGGTGGAAGTGTCCCTAAAATGGCTCCCATCTGGCAGGATAAAACTGCTAATACAGAGCTAATAATTATATATAATAATATGTTTTATTGCCGAGCTACTTGTACAAACTCCAAAGAATTTTAACACAATGCTCAGCTTTCTAAACTATTGCTATCTATTGGTGTACGGTGAGCTACATAATTAACAAAAAAAATTACATACGACATCTCTTGGCTATGCGGTGAACTAAAGGTACAATTAAACAATGAGCGTAAACCAGAACTATTTCCATTACACTAGCATTTGTATCGCATTCGCAACATTGTCAGATCTGTGTTTATATTGTAGTTACAAGATGCAGTACTAGATAGCGCTGTAAGTTATTAAACAAAAATATTTTTAATCCATATCATAAAGTGATCGTTTTGTTTGATATTTGGTCAGGTGTGGAAGTTACTCGTATATTATAATTACACCCGTAAAGTTTTGTAAAGCTTTTTTTCTATTAATAGTGTTGTTTTCTCTACAAACAAGCATAACGCGAAGGATAAAATGTTTCTCTTGTTATGCCAAATAAATATACTTCTTACGTGCGTACATAAGTACACACACACTTTTTTTGTTACATGGCTGGTACAGTACAATTTATTACAGCGCAGTGAAAAACGGAAGCTAAGATAATGTCGATCTAACCTAGAATATCGAGTAAATGTGAACAGTATGAAAATGTCTTTAAACCCGTATGTCAGGATTCTACCATGGAAGAGTTCGTTCTTGTACATGTGGCTGCCAGGAAGCAACAGTATTAATGTTGCAATTTTCAGTTTTGAAAATTTAGATAATTGCTGACTGTAACATAACATAATATATACATATTTGCCCGAATGTCCGTTACCTGTATCTATAATACAAAGAAAAAAAACTCACACATCGCCTCCGGTGTCGGTTTGCAGACCTGGCAGCAGCCCTCGTTGACCCTCTGCTCTGGCGGGCAGTGGGCCACGTCGGGGCACACTTGTTGGGCAGACGTCACGTACATCTCATCCGTGCTATTGTTGCACGTATAAGTGGTGCAGTTGTCCTCCGACTTCCATACTTTGCCTGCGAACATTATGTATACAAATGTTTATAACAATTGGAATTATACTCGGGTTGAATGGTAATAGAAGAATCCGAACAATGGAATCACGTCAGGAATAGCGTCAAAATAGTGGCGGGAACTTTTCAAGTCTGACCGGGTTCCACGAGCTGGCCGGCGACGAGGCACGCGGTCTGCTCGCAGCGGCCGCAGCACACGCCGGCGGGCGGCTCGCGGTAGCGCTGTCCGCGCGCGCACTGGCGCGGGCAGGCCTGCGCGCTGGCGGCGAGCGCCAGGCCGCCCGCCTCGCGCGCGCACGTGTAGTTCTTGCACGGGTCCGGCGACGCCCAGCTCTGGCCCTCCTGCGCACCGCCACGTCCACACACATTTATTCACTAACTGCCAGTCTACACACATTGGTGTTTCTAAACACACAAGCTCATTTAATTACGTTCGTAAATTAAAAATGCACTAAATTATACTTTTAACTGTATCAAAAAAATGAATTATGAATTCCGCAACTGTTTGGAGTCCCTGTTTGAGTTTTGGAATCGCAAGTACGAATGACAATATAATGGTCTGACGATAATAAATTTGCAAAACAAATGTACCTGATAAATTTCATTTCCAACTCGACACGCTACCGGCTCTCGTTTTGGACAACACTTGCCGGGTATCTTCTCCTCGCTCAGCACGAACTGTTTCTTCATAGCTTCCGATACTTCTGGACACGTTTCGTTTGAACTTTGAACTTGGAGCTGCAAAATTGTGGATAATATTGCATTGCATTTTAATCTAATACTGTAGATATAATAACATCACGCCTTTATTTTCTGGAAGAGATAGACAAGAGTGTAATACACTCCCACGATTCACCTATTAAGTATATTATACGCCCCACCATGCAATAAGGAGTCCGCCTATTGCTATACACCGAGTAAGAATCCAAACTCCGAGCTACTATGTATTAGAAATCTTAAGCTGGAAAAACCCAATAACACCCGACCCCGAAACAATCTTAGGGCTACTACTAGGACCTCTCAGACCTCAGTAGAACGACATTTGAGGAAAATATATTTGACCGCACGTTTCCCAATATGCGCACTATTTGTTTGAAAAATAATCGGGGAACTCGAATAGGGTTTTGACTTTTCTGGAATTATTCAATACAAGAGTCAATAGGCGCTTCGTAAGCGAGCGTGCTACATCCTATGCTGCATCTCGTCTTCCATCAAATATGATAACAGTCAAACGCGAACCCATTGTTAAATAAAAAAAAAACTATTACAATTAGACTACACCGTGCTTGGGAAAGTTCGAACACTTTGATGCCATGACCCTTCCCGTGATTATTCATTCTGTTACTAATCGTGTTAAGTAATATTTCTTGTGATAAACTTGAAACAACGATTGAATGTTGACCGACCGTGCCGTTCAGGTCGACGCAAGTGTAATTCGTGCAGAAGTCGTCAGAGGTCCAGGTGGCGCCCACGCGGCGCTCGACGCCGCCCAGCACGCAGGCCACGGGCACGCAGCGGCCGCAGCACCTGCCGCTGTCCGGCGCCGCCGCCTCGTACGCCCAGCCCTGCGGACACATGCCAGACCTCAATGGGAAACCTTCATAACGTTATTAACGCACTTATGTACACTTTTGAATAGTATTCAAATAGTGAACATGTGGATGTACTTATAAAAATTTAGGAACATTGCTCGTATAGGACGATCTGCTGATCCAGCCAAAATTACACTGAATTCAAATCGGTTACTTGTAACAGTTTCGCTCTTATGTATATAGATCGTACACGAGTGGGTAGCCGGGATTTAGGTAGGTAATCCTAATCCTATTGAACAGATGGCGTTACTGTCTCTGTAGTTCCGCTTGTAACTACAAAAGTTCGGGATTTTATACGCCGATGTACCTACGTGCAACGAGTCAGTACTCACCGGCTGGCAGTCGCTGTCGCACGCCTGCACGGTGGTGAGTTTCTCCAGCTTGCCGTCATCGCGCTGCGAGCACTTGTAAGACTCGCACGGGTTCTCGCTCGACGTCCAGTTCTCGCCCACCTGCATACCTCAACACCTTAATACCTCAGCACGATAAAACGGATGTCACGATTAGGTACATTCAAACGATTCAACCAAATCGAATGTACAGCATTAGCAGTCTATTAAAATGTTGATCATCGTCAGCCTATTGCAGTCCACTGCTGGACATAGGCTTTCCCTGAGGGATTGTGTCATAATCTCCACGGAATAATCTCCATGAGCATGCAGGTTGGAGATTGCATATATCGGCTTGTCGCACCACTTACGCTACTCTCCACAGGGGGCCAGGGCATTTAGGCAGAACGCGTCATACCGCGATCAGTTAGCACCCGGTTTACTCGCCTCTTACGGCACCCTGTATTCCGGCACGGGGCAAAAGTTGATATGTATTTGTCTTTATTCACTCAATATTTTTTACACATGTCATTAATTTAACACTGAATTACGGTTCATAATAATTTTAAAAATCTTAGTGCCTCTTTTGACAATAATCGACTTAGTCGTGGTCGCACCTTATATATTCGGTCGTCGTCCCTGCAGGCGACGTAGAGGGGCGCGGGGCAGCAGGCGAAGGGCACGGGCTGCGGCTCCACCACGAAGTGCTCGTCGGAGAGCACGGCGGGGCACTCGGTGACGCTGCACTCGGCGGCGGGCGCGGCGCCGGCGCGTGCGGCGCAGCGGCAGCGCCGGCACGGGCCGTCCGCCCACAGCGCGTCGGGCTCGCGCAGCGCGCGCTCGGCCGCGGCGCGCGCGCGCTCGCCGCCGGCCGCCGCCGCCTCCCACTCCAGCGACACCACGCACTTGTCCTTCGGCAGCTCTGGCCGATGTTAGCGCATAAACCGTAAGTACCAATACAATGCGACTGATATTATCTGTATGTTTTTGTTAATAGCACAACTGATTTAGCGAGTCGGTGTTCTAACGTGCTTTAACGAAAATCTTCCGCGGTCATTCGTCGGTAATGTTAATGTTTCACCTCCCTCATTTATGATGTCAAAACATATACGTACTAAGTACGACCTTCGCCTGTCTTCGACTATGAGACGACCCTTGCTCCTGCCCAGTAATGGGACATATGAAATTTGTATTCCGTGTAGGTACGAAAGAACAAAAACCTCCGAAATACGACAGATATAAAATTCATGCAAAACTAGCATTTCAGTCAGTAACAGGTAAACACGGTGTTTTATCAATATTTACGTCAATAGTTTCTGTTTTCTTTGACTCACCACACTTGTACTCGGGGCAACACTTGCCGTCGGCTTTGTTCGTCTCTAAGGTATAGAATTCAGTGCAGTTTGGAGCCTTGGGACACGTTGCTGGATTGCAGATGAGCTTGACCTTCGGACAGCAGCTGCTGTTGTCGATCAGCCTTTCTACTCCTGGCTCCATGATATCCACCTCACTGTCGCTCGGAATCTCCTCGCATTCGTTCGCCGGCTTGCATTCTGCATATTAAGGTACGATGTGATAATAATTCTTTTTGTACACAAATTCTAGAAAACTCGTGAGATTTGAATTGAACTGCACAAATTAGAGGGTTGTGTGTTTATGACCGAATTCATTTATAAAGAAGATAATTGTTATCTTTTGGAATTATAGAGTTTAAAATTAAAAATTGATTCGAAGTTTTAATCTCTAAACTTTCTTCATGTTGTTTTAATTTATATTAATAAGATTTGTCGAGAATTTGTTAGCACATTGCTTTACTAACCACAAGCGAATTCTTTGCATCCATTCTTTGTAGTCTTCTGTTTTAAAATTTGTCCGAAGCCACATTCCATTTTCTTAGGCTCCTCGCACAACTTATCTTGCGGTTTGGGTACTGCAAGAAAATTTAATTATAGATTAAAATACAAAAATTACATTATTAGCATTATTCGACTTGGACTTCGCTAATAAAATTTGTTCTACAACTCACGACACATTATTTAAGAAACCAGTGATTATATCATATTTAGATGTAGAAATAAACGATAAAGAAAACGTTCTTACCTCCAGCACGGTGAATGTTAACGATGCCAACAAGATACGATAGTCTTACGGTCTAAAACTACATATATAGGAAGACATTAATAACATTTAAATGGTCGAGAGTTGTACATTAAAAACCTACAACAGCAATCATATCTCTACATCTCCAGTGTTCGTTTTATTCTGAGGAACACCGAGTCCCGAATAAATACACCGTATCTATTTCGCAATATGATCACAAGGCTTGCAGAGCGTGATTCAGATATGTCTGTAGCGCCATCTGTTATCGGACAAGGTGACGCGGGCCGGCTCACCGCACAGGTAGTCCGGGCAGCAGGCGCCGCGCGCGGCCGGCCGCGTGACGCGGTCCTCGCCCGCGCGGCACACGGGCGCGGCGCAGCTCTCCGTGGTGCACGCCACGTGCGCGCCCGCGTCGCCCGCCAGCTTGTTGCAAGTGCACTTCTTGCATGCGTCCTCCTTAACGGGGTGAGAGAGGAAAGGTGAATATAACAGAATAGGTATTGAATCTGTCTTAACGTACATGAAATGGTTTAAATGTGGTTGGTCCGGCGACTCACCTGCCACTCGTCGCCCGCGTAGTGCTGCTTCTGCGCGTCGCACGGGAAGCATTTGGTGGGTTCGATGCACGTGTTGTTCACTCGGACCTGTTCAATTAGTCACTTCTGTACTTGACAGCATTAGGCTTTTGGGTATATTTTATTTTAGGTAAAATCTACGTATGTGCATATTTTATTTGATAATCAATTTTTATTCCACTAGTAAGTACTATAAATCTTAGAGCTTGTGATGTAGGTACTAACACATATTTTTTACATTTTTGTTCATCTATAACTTAAAATATTCTGCCTCGATTAATGTAAAGCGTCGCCATACAGATCTTATAGGGGCCGCATAGTGGTATAGGCATTTTTATTTTAGAAACGTACATGAATTCTATGAAATAGAGCCTAAACAGTTGAACTTTATGAATTATTTCTTCTTTAAAAAAATGATTTTATAGCCATTGTATGAAACTTCAGTTAATATATGAAATTTGGATCTGTGTTAAGATTAAGATTTAATGATTTTTATTCTTAACATCGTCATAGAAGTCGCGGTTGAAAACTAGTTACTCGGATCTGCAAAACATCCTGACATTTCAGATTGGCGCGTCAACTTCACCTGGTGAGAAAGACGAAGACGGACGAAGTTCAGGTCTTACTTTGCCTTCCGGACAGAAGCAGCCTTCCACGGGTTGTTTGTCGCATTTTTCAGGATTCTTTTCGAGATCGTCGTTGTTGTCGCACGTGCGCTCGCAGTCCACGCAGGGCCGGTACTGCAGAGGTTCTTCGCTATAAGGTGAACGTTCAGATAGTAAGAATATTTTTTTGGTTCTTAACATGAAAATTGTGAATGTATTCTTTAAATTCCCTTTCAGAACTTAGGACATTTTTAATATATTAATCACGTGCAATTTATACATCATGCAAATTTTAACATCTTAAATATAATTTTAAAACAAAAATTAATTTTATGGAAAAGTTCCTTATGTGTCTTGTGTTAATCGTTCGTTCGATGAGTGTGTAACGACAAGCAGGAGCGGTAGACGGCGCGCACCAGGGGTAGGGGCAGAGGCCGGCGCGCCAGGCGGCGCACACGCCCTGCGCGCGGCACGCGGCGGCGTAGCGCGCCAGCGCCGCGCACGCGCCGCCCGCCGCGCACAGCTCGGCCTCGCACTGCTCCACGTACGGCGCCGGCTCCACCAGCGCGTGGCACTGCGCACGCACGCACGGTTAACGAAACGCTAATAATCATCTTGGTGTCACTTAACCATGTTTATGACTAGAAGGAAAATAAACTTACGGCTCCAAACTTGTCCACGTTGTTAATATTGTAGCAGGGATTGGATTCCGGAGGTGGCAGTATGCAAGGTGGAGGAGGTGGCACATCTCCGCACTGTGCCTGTGGTGGCACCTCTAAAATCTTCAAAGTCTCCGGAGTCGCTTGCCAGCTCTTGCCAAACTAGATAAGTTAGAAAACAAATTAAGTCACATTCTATGAAACTTCAATTGTAATCCACCAACCCATTTGAGTCCAGCTCAGTATTATTCTTTAAACCGTAGAATATACCATCAGAGTATGAGATATAAAATATGTAAGAGAGATAAGTATTAGCTATAACAGTATGAGCGCCAACATACCACTAGCGGATTAAATCGGTAAGTTCGTTACAATATGACAATTATTTTTGCTCTATATTATAAATGGTTCTATTCCTATTCAATGCCTCGAATAATTCCAACTTCCACAGTAATAGAAACTTTCTCGGTAACCGTGCTACATTATGTTATAATGGATACAGTGATGAACAATCCAAGATAGCACGGAGGGCATTGAGGAGTACCTGGTCGAAGTCGTCGGTGGCGGTGCCGTCGGCCAGCTGCAGCAGGTCGAGGCGGCCGGCGCACACGCCGCACAGCCCCTGCGTGCGGTTGCGGTAGGCGGCCGACGGCACGCGCACAGAGAACTGCATCTTGGCTTGTAGCACCGTTAACTGCACATGCACATTTGTTCTTCATATTTTGTCACTAACCATGGCTAAGCACAGGGAGCCGCTTCGAGAATAAGGCGTAACATACTCCTCCCTTTTTTATTTCCATTTCTGTTAGTAGACGGCAGTGTGCGCAATGTTCAGTTCCGTCAAGATCAAACTAGGAGACGGTCGATTGCTAAGGGCTATAGTTCAAGATAATAGTGACTATATACTCGTATTACCAAATGGATGACCGTATGCCTTTCTAAGAATTATAAATCCGTTGTACTTAGTTTCGGTGATAGATACTTTTTTACAGTTCGAATTAAATTCTATCCGACATCTGATTCGACCGTGCCTCACATCAGTTGGTATATCAATTTGCATTAAAAAAAATAAAGTATTTTTCATTGTGTTTGTTACAAAGGAAATGTAAGGACCAGTAATTAATATACTTAATAAAATAATATGGCTTTCAAATCTAAAATTTTGTCCTCATTTCATTAATTATTTACACCAAGTGCCGATCAAGCAAGCATTTTTTAAGTATCGAAAGGATTTGATTCCGCCAAAAATTTCGTAATTGAAATATACCCAAAATATTATTTATCGAAATTAATTACCTCCACGTGTAGGTCTGGCAACAGCACGACTACGTCCTGACCCTTATCCATGCTGATGGTGGCCCATTCATTCTTCGTTGGATTTTTAAATACAGGCGATCCGTTCACGGTTGTGATCAGCTGGAAAAGAAGATATTTTGCATGTCTCTTTCTTTTCCACACTCTCCATTACCTCCCTGAGCTTCATCTAGCAGTTCTCCGTGGTGGATGTGATAGAAATCATCATTAGTTACCTTTTGGGTGACGTTATCCTTGCTGATCGCTATAACGTTGTTCTCGTGCACGAGGTGCACCACCTTGGTGCAGGTGGTCGCATTGCTGTCGTCGCACGGGCCGTTGGTTGCGTACACCTGAAATATTTCATTGATGATGCACACGTGAACATAAATAATGGGACTTGGGCATTTGAGCATTACATTGTCAATTAGGGTGAGAATATATGTGTGCCAATACGTGGAAGAAGTACAGCAGGTATGTAAGAATTTTACACTTCGTGCTCTCAGCCTATCCCGTGAAGGACCTGGTGTGAGGATATATATGTATCTATATATTATATTATTGTATTACTTTTACTCGTATCTAATAATTATTATAATTTACACATAACTTGATATCACAATGGCGTTAAGCTTTGAGTTATGGACATACCCAAAGCAAAAACACCATACATTATCCAGTAATGACGTTCCATGGAGACCAGTGGTGTCACGTCTTCTTCCAGATCACAGGGTAGCGGGTCCTATTGAAGGTTTCTCTCCGATACTAAAACGGGTAACATAACGGGTAACGGCTGACATACTTGATACTGGTGGTGGCCGGTGTCGTTGCGGTCGCGCGACGCGAGGTACGTGCAGTTGCCAAGGAAGGGCAGGCTGTCGCCCTCGAACGTGTCGTACTTGGCCGGCGAGCCCACGCCCGTGCAGGTGCCTGGACACACGTAACATTACAATTCGTACCGGTCTTTTCGAATAGTGTCAGATGCCAAAAATTTACCACGAAACTGAGGAGTTCGTGGCTGTCGATTAAGGGCAACACACCTGTCGATAGCGCGTTTTGTGTTATCTTAAAAACTAGAACATGGATCAAAAAAGGAAACCAGAATTGGTGAAGTTCTGTCGATCTGAAAACTTTCTTATCTACTATACCTTCATCCTAACATTACTTTAATTTTTAAACTATGTATGTTATATAAATGTAATGCAATGATATGTGATTTGTGTATTCTATTTCAAAATAGGTATCAGCGGTAGACCAAAATGAAAAATGCAGGGTTTTATATTCATACGGGTATTGTAAATATAATAATGAAAAGTGACAGGTGACCGTCCGTAATTCTGGTGGAATTTGTGGTGTCTAACAGTAACATTCATAAGCAAGCAGATTAGATATCAGCTACGAAGATTCAATCTATCGCTCTTACAAATATGAATGTAATATCTTGAACTTTGCTTCAGCCACTTACAGTCCAAACAGTCAGTCGGCAAGACGCATTGATCTCCCTTCCTCAGCTTGCCTTCGGGACAGTAGCATCCTGGCGAGCACTGGCCATCCACGACCGGGCAGTCGGTACCTTCTGCTATGATTGAGGAGCAGATCGGCTCGCAGCGCTTGCGGTAGCAGTCGTAGTGCACCAGCGGGGGAGGGCACTCCGCAGCTGGATAAACGACGGATAATAGATCTTTTATCAACATTACATAAAAACATTGTATTGGGTTTATGAATCGTTCAAGCTATTGTCGAGAATCGTAAGCCCCAACTGTTTTATAGCCTTTATGGAAACTGATTACCTCGTGTAGGATTGTTACTCACTAAATTCTCCAAGCGACCGCTAGCCACGAATGGAACGGTTCCGTGCCTTCAAAGGAAAGCCTGCTTGTCTTCAAAGTGTATAACTGTATTTTTTGCATTGTATTTTATCTTTTATTTTATGCATATTTGTTACCCTGTTTTTTTTATTTACTAGCTCCACTATTATACCAGTGTAATGTGGTGAGAATCTCTGTCCAGTAATAAACATTAAGAAAAGGGTTCTTTGTATTTTGATTGGACTCAATCGCTTTTAACCTTTCATCGAACGTTAAATCAGGAATAAATAGAAGCATGAGTATACGATTGAACTTACGGCACTCCATTTTCGTTCTCCAAGACCCAAGGTCCACATCTTTGTCACCCGCCAAACATTCAGCTACCAACTGCTCTAGCAGCAGGCACCTGCACTCCTTATCCGTCATCTTGGTGCCATTGATCACCAGCTCGGTGCACTCGCAGATCTTCTCCAAGCAAATGCTGCGCCACTTGTGCAGGTTTAATACACTCGCGCACTGCGAGAGGGGCTCCTTGCTGGAAGTTAACATAATAAACCAGTTTTTTATTCCGGTCCCTGATTGCACCAAGATGATATTGTGTAACCGGCAGGTAGCCAATGCATGCGTATTGTAATTTTAATCCACGGAAAGTGTACGTAATACAGCGATGGCGACTCACGTGATGTCGTCGCACAGGTCCCACACGGCCTTCTGCCTGGCGGGCGGCACGACGCGCGGGCTGCAGGCGGCGGGCGGCAGGCCGGGCTTGCGCCAGCTGCGCTCGAACTCGTCGAGCGAGCGCGCGGGCCGGCCGCCCGGCGTGGCGCGGTCGTCCTGCCAGTCGCCGTTGAACTTGCCGCACAGCCCGTCCACCTGCCCCATGTAGCTCTTCGACACCTGCGCGGACACTACGCATTAGCTCGCCTCTTTGGTTAACCATTGACATGTGCTATCGCGTCACCGTTTTCTATGCCGTTAGATGACGTCAGATGCAGTATCTTCCCTGATTGTCAGCGATCTAAGACAATAAAGATATTACTTTCTTTCCGAGGTTTTACTAAAAGACTTAAAAATTTTAATAGATCACGAACCTCTGCTACTAAATCTTGCCTTTTTTAAATGTAATTAAATCATAATATAATATAAAAACCTTAATAAAAAAAATTATTTATTGTCATTATTAAATTTAATTTTTGGGCCAAGGAATATAATCTCACCCCAATTTTGATGTCGCCGTCCTTATTAAACAGCACGGTGAAGTTGTATCTTCTGGATTTAATAAACAGCCCGTTCCCGAGGCGGCCCACGTCGAAACTGTTCTTTTGGAAGCAGATCTTGCTGGTCTGTTCCACCGTGTATTCGTAATTATTGTATTCGATCATAAAGTCGGGTTTCACGAGAATCAACTCGTTATCTTGATTGACTATCAACTCGTTCCTGCATCCTTCGACGCGGCACTTCTTACGAGCTGCAACCGAATGTAGAACATTCACAATTACTACATAAATGTAAATTACTACACGAAATACCCAGGGTTTTTTAAAAACAATATATTTTTATGCGTTTAAGACTAGGATTAGTGCTTATGAAAGAAAATGAACGTAAAGATTTTTTTTTTTTCGGTCCTTAGTACGGGATAGAATCTTTTCTGAGACATCGTTGTTGTGAAGGAGGTAGTAGACTTCGGTAACAGTACTTTTATGCCTACCTGCCAAGAGTTTTCTCACTGAAGTACAAGTAAATGATAGTGTATCCAAAAGTCGAGTCTTGCAGAAACGCTAACATATTAGATGACGCACTCATCATCAACATTATGTGTCTGTTTCAATCCACAGCTGGACATAGGCCATAAGGGAGTCACACATAATCTACGACTTTCATATACCTGCGGTAATTATGATTATCACTTACCCAGAACACTCCAGGAGTTGAAGCGGTTCTCCCGCGCCAGCATGTGGAAGCACACGTCCAGCTTGTACTCGGCGCCGTCGAACGTGGTGAAGGTGCGGCCCGTCATGTTGCAGAACACGGGCCGCTCCGGCGGCGGCACGCACGCGTACCTGCGGAGTCATACACTTTTGGCAGATACTGTAGGAGAAGCTTACTCTTTTCTAGGTGTTTTTTGTAGCTAGGGTACTTAAATAAAGTGTTTTTCTGATGTACTCACTGGGGACATTTATTCCCTACGGTGGTCACCTTCTCCAGCTTGAGCGAGTAGGCCGGTGGGCAGACCGGTGTGGAGCACACGATCGGAGGTGGGGTGGAGCCGGGTCGGAAGGGCGGTGGCAATTTAGGGATGCACTTAAATTGGGTGCACTGCTCCTTTTCGACATTCGTGGTAGTGTTCAACGAAGGCTTTTCTAGAGAGAATGCCTGGTTTTGTTGCGCAGGCGGTTGTGGTCCTGAACAAAGTACAGAGCATATATTTTATAACTAACGTATCACTGCTAGGCTCAGGTCGTCTCTAAAATGACGAGATCTCGGTATGATTAAAATTTGAGCTCCAATCCTTTAATTGAACGTGAAATATAATAACGCATTACAAACAATTTAATTTAATTATATGGAAAAATAATATAATCTACAAAAAAAAGAAGTTAGAGTAGTTTAAAAATTAAATTGTACCATAATATCCATTCGAAAATCCGCCCTTCGAGAAACCACCCTTGGAGAAGCCGCCCTTGGACTTG
>DWDU01000432.1:0-19218 GCA_018245575.1 Jemadia suekentonmiller | reverse complement strand
AGAACATTTTTGTAGTGCCCGACCCGGGAATCGAACCCAGGACCTCCCGATCGGCAGTCGCACTTGCAACCAACACACCAACGAACTATTTTATAGGATTGAGATATTTTTGATAAAATCTAAACTAGAAAAATCTACTAGTGCCCGCCACGGGAATTGAACCTAAGAACTCCCGATCGGCAGCCGCGTTAGCAACCGACACGACCAACGAGGCAGTCATAATTATATGTACATTGATAATTGAAGGAACAATAATAAGTATAGACGTACAAAGGTCAACATACAGAAAGGACACATTTGTAAGAGCCCGCATCTCTGGCGCTGGTTTGGTTTTCTAAAAGTATGTTCTACTAACCACGCCGTTTGATCTTGGTTAAGTCTAATGGTAATATTTCGAGATCAGGAATTAAAAAGGACGTAACTTCCAATGTTATTATTAAGTAATAATTCGTAGTTTCAAAGTTATTTTGAAATTTTATCTCCAGCCTTTTGTAGTGGCCAGTACTACCCAGATTCAGTAGCATAGATCTAGCTAGTAAAAAAAGTTACCTACTATTAATGGGTTTTAGTGAGAACAGTTTTTGGAAATACAGTATTAACGTAAGCTCGTAACATTAACGCTTACAGCGATATTATGTACGCACATTAAGTAGATATATTCCTGGTAGTCTTTCCTGAACTGGAGACGCAATCAGCTCATAATTCGAACCTACGTACATATATGTCATCTAATGTTATTTCGTGTCGAAATATTTTTTCCTCGTGTCATATGAAAAGATTCCTTTCGCGTGTAGGTTCTCGCTCTGATCGCGTTGCCGCGGACAATTTGCTTCATTACCAGGCCAAAGACCATTTTCCCGGTATTATTGAATGAGAAATCAAATCAAGCCGTGTTTTCATCAATAATCATTAGATTCACCCTTGTGTTCGTGTTGCTTCCTGTGTATGCTTTGGTCGATTTTTATTTTTCTTATTTAGTACATTCTCTTTTACCATTGTTTCTGTTACGTACATAGGTGAATGTATGCTCTGCTGTGCTTACAAGGGAAATTTGCGAGTCAACCACAACTTGCCGAACGTGAGAATGTATTTTATTTAGTGCGTGATAGATCTTCGGAACTGCAAAATGGTCTGTATACATTTGCAGCGAGCGGATATCATTACCTAAAATCCATACAATTTATACCCACGAGCGCAGTTTAGTCCTCTACAACGATACATGTTACTTACGTACCAGCTACAATAGCGTATTAACAAGGTATTATGTTTTAAAAGTATACTTACGATTTGTAGTCTAAAGACTCTATTAGAGTTCCCAGACTCCCTATAGTTCGTGGATTTAATAAAAATGATAAATGTACGTGGCGTGATTCTTTACCCTCCTACATAGCTGGGCAATCTTTTGGAGACAAGCGACGTCATTTGCATGCATGGCGTGGTAACATAACAATATATAACAAATACTTACTGATGTTTGGGATATTAATAGCTATAGTATATAACGCAGTAGACCCGGCCTGCTCTTACAATACTCGGCTGTAGATGGCAAAATGAATTTTTGATCAAGGCAAAGTTGACATGTTTTCGCAAATAACCTTGTCAACATCATTAGAGATAAAACGAAACAAGCGATTCGCTCAAAAGAAAAGCGTAATAACATAAATGGATCTTGAAGAAAAATGCTTTCAAAAAAGTAACGTCTCAGCAAATATACAATTAGGGTGTACGCGAGCTACAGACAAAAATTAACATTAGCCGTCAACGACCGCCATAGACAAACAAATATAAATGTTAGCAAATATATCATTAATAATATTTATCTTCCGACATCTCCACAGATGATCCATTCGATCCTAAAGTAAGCATCGAGAGAGCTTGTGTTGTAGTAACTAGATTGATAAACTACATATACACATAAATATATACTTACACATTTTATTATTCCTAGACACACAACAAACACTTGCGCTTATCACACAAATAGTTATTCTGGTTGGGAGTCGAACCGAACGATCTCCATTGTAACAATCAGGTTCATTAATGACTGCACCAATGGGCCAGTTAATACAATAGTCTCATAAACGAGAAACCTACAATAGAAGATGTTATTTTAATTTTTGCTGTTTCATTGCTCGTGTCGGTTGCAAGCGCGACTACCGATTGAGTGGTCGTGGGTTCTAATCCCGGATGGGGCACTATTGAATTTTTCTTACTTAGATTTTCTAGTAGTGGCTCGGAGTCTGGGTATGTGTCCGGATCATGGCAATAGAATCACCACCTATTATTCCATAGTGGGACGCAATCGTAACTGCTGATACGTGGGAGTGTACTACACTCTTCTGCCTACCTCTTCGTGGAAACAGGCGTGATATAACGTTTTTATCCCATTGCTAAAATACTGTTCGGACGGAACCTCCCGAGAAAGACCTCGCATAGATCCAGAACTAGTCGGATCTTCCCGAAAACACACATTGGAGTTAAACCGGTACGTATAGTCGTATGTTTAAGATTAAGCTGAGCTGGTGAAGTTTGGGTTGTCAAAAGTTTTAAAGAAATATGTTTAGTCGACCCGAATCTTGAACTCAGGTTCCACTTCTAAGCTACTACCCATCGTTATAAACATGAAAACCCAAATTATCCAAACCATCTACTTCTACGACCATGAAATAGAATGGGTGTCGATATTTTTTCCTACCGCTGAAGTAAATTCGTTTACATACTTTACATACAATGATATAAATATGCTTGGAATTACCACGAGTTCCTAACACTGATTAACAGTGTTAAATACAGTACATGTACAATGGAAAAGAAAACCATTTAACAGATTTTCAGCACGTACACCTACGAGTGGCGTGTGTTGACGGTGTCCATCAAGAAAACAGAAATATCGCCTATTTGTAGCGAAATACCGTTAAAAATGGATACAATGTCTTCATTGTTTCCTGGTGTGATACAGTAGAACCGTTGGGAAGCTGTCCTCTCTTCTATAAGTGTTGCATTGATTATGTATCGTTGCGATGCTCGATGAATAGAAAGAAAGTGTATTTCTCACGTCACGCTACTGAAGTAACATTCGCACTCGTAGTAACGCTTGTGTCGTGTACCGTACCGTGTACACGCGTGTAGAAAAGTGGATTGGGTTGTTGGACATGACGTTGGCCCTTTTTTAAAACTCAACTTTTAATCGATTGTTGAATTTTCATCAACCCGTTTGGACTTATTTGGACCCGTTTAGATTTACTATACGTGTGATCGGTTTCAACCTACATTTCCAGCTTAGTTGGAGGTAAACACATCAAGTATAATATATGTACGTTTGTAATTGAAGACAATCCTAATGAAATCCCAAGTGATACTGTTTTTATTGGCCGAGTTAAACTGACTTTCGATTTAGCGTATATTCTACTGACTTCTTTCACTCATCCAATATAGACTTATTTTCCCTTCGTCCCGTACATTCAGTTGATTACTTACCGAACATTTTTACTTTACTTCCAAGAATATATACGACCTGAGCCGGCGATCGTGAGTTCGATTCCCATCGAAAACCAACAGGCATGCGTGTGGTGGATTCAAGAGTTTTTTCTGTGTCTGGGTGTACAAATAAATGGTGTGTAAAAATACAAGCGTCGATAAAACTTTGGAATCAGACGGATGAGTGCAGAGATGTCTCAACATGTTTATATACATCAAATACGTATATAAATACATTAAACACAATAAAAGCCTCGTATTATGTTACATACAAGTTATTCCAGATACCTCCAACATTTCATCGTGTCAAGCATACCTACATAACACATAGTAGTCCCAAATAAAGGGTGAACGAGGGTGAAATGGATCCGTACAATTCGATCTAACAGACATCCCGGCTCCATCCCCTTCCTCCCCTCGCTTTCGCTGTAATTCCCCAGTTCGTCAACTCATAGTTTTTTGGCACCGAATTCCCCTTTTATATTGCCACCAATTCACTATATATGTTTCATTGCATTGCCATTTCTAAGTTGGAATGAAATTTATTTGAGAACTTTCTGAGGAATGGTTTTAGTCGACGCTTGAGAGTGTTAAACATGTTTTATATGTAAAGTCAGGACTTACAGTTGAGATATAATATATGTATACTGTAAATTTTAGCTACTTGAAGATTGTAAACGATCTTAAAATGAAAATAAGGGGATTAAAATATTTATAAAGGCCGGATAGTGGTAATTTGATACAGTTTCAGAATGTTTCAATTTAATTTTTCATACGTATAGTGTGAGAATCCTCATTTGTAAGGAGTGGTAGAGGATGGGCTTAAGCCGTTTAAATCTGAAAGATATCCTGTGTCCAGTAATGGAACGATGAAAAGGTTGTTGTTGATAATGATGATAATAATGATGCCGAACACGCAAAGAAAATCATGTAAAACGATAGAAGGATTGAGGTCGATGACGGATTAACTTCCATGGCCTACTGTGCAGACTTAGCCTTAGGTTAACTGCTTGATATTACTTTATACAATAAAAATCGCAATTAAAGCTTTACAAATTAGCTTTGTGTCAGAAAAAAAAATATCTTGTGATAACTAACACACTGCCATTTGACCTCAAATAAGGTACAGCCTGTGTTAAAATAACCAAACAAATTACATACATACATTTCTAAATACGTACACGCATGGGTAGACAATACTACATACAAATAATAGTAATAACATTGATATTTGTTCGTGGGTAGGAGTACACAATGCACGGCTGGCATCATTGAATTCCAGTCATTATTTCAAGAGGAGGGGCCACGTTACATTACATTAACATATCATTGAACAAACTTGAAAAAAAATCTTATGTTGTAAAACATTAACTGTATCATCACGCCTGTTATCACCGAAAAGGTAGGCAGAGGAGTGAAAAAATACAATCTACATTCATTTAGTCTATATAGACCAAGATTGAATTAGATTTGCAGTCAGTGTAAAAGGTAATGTCTGAAATATCATGAGCAATTTATAACTATGAAAAATGATGTTATTAATGTCAAGAAGCAGACAAACAATTTGCAAATAAATAACTAAACGTTTTCATTTGACTCGCCACGCTTCGAAAACGACGCGCTGGATGTATTTCTTGCAGTTATCACTATTGTATAGCTTTTATAGTACTATTATGTGCATTCAATTGAAATACTATTTATTAAATGTTATAAATGATGACAAGGAAACTTTTAAAATTAAGTTCTATACTCTCGATCACTGTCGTTCAGTTAATAAATAACTTATTAATAGTACCAGTTAGACTAGAACAGAAAAAGAGAAGAATTTAAATTAGGTTTTCATCGATCTGAAAATAAGAATAACTTAATATATTCTTCGGACGTGATTTCAAAAGTAGCGACGGGAAAGTAATTACCATTTTAATAATATATTATTCCTTTTACATTCACAATAATTATATTCGTCGCTATTTTTAACTGACTTAATGAATGATATTTATAGCAGTTCCTTTAAAGCAGGGTCAAAGGAATAGTGTAAATCGACAGAAGACAAGAATCAGGAAATATAATTATGAACTGAGTAATAATGAATTTTAATCATCCATTACTTACCAGCACGTGAGAACGCCAAAGAGATTCAGATTTTCAACTTTTCATGGAGAATCCATTACGTTGTAATTTTATAGGTGTAACCTTAAACTTCGGGAATATAAACAGGGAGACGGGATTCCCGTAGTCTAGTTTTACGAGCGTACGCGAAATGGGTATTACGTTACGTGATATATTTTGTGAGATCTATTTTATACTTGTTACTTTATGTGCATGAATTTTAATTGGATTATCTAACGTTATAACTCATTTTCAGTTTATAATAAAGGCGACTTTTACTCTTTTGGAATCCTACTTACAACCACAGTTTAAGTACATCATTATAATTCGTGAATTTTGAAATACGTAAAAGGTGAATAATGCTTTAAAAATAAGCAACATTGAAAACAATTCAAAGACAAAGCTAGACTGGGAACGAAACATAAAATCATCGAGAATGTTACAGTAAATGAAATGATGTAGGAAAGTTGTTTCGAACGATTTAAAAGAAATAACATTGCGATTTCGAATTGGAGTAAAATAAAGAAGGAGAAATACAATTTACAAGAAAAGGAACACAACAAATGATTCAAAGGGAGTCTTAGTCACAAAGTACGTCACATAACACTGATTGTAAAGATATAACAAACGCTTGTAACGTTAGCACAACAGTGGTAGGACGTGCTGGGTATTTCATATTTCTTTCGCAGACGTCGCTATTTTTATTTTTCAAAGACACGAAAGCACTAAATTGTACCCATCTGAAAAACATGTATGTGATAAAGGTCTCGCTACTAATGGAACGGCGAACTGAGCATAGTGGACTTTCGAAGCTACATTTCCATTTTTGACTAATTTTATGACTATTTGCAACAAATCATACCAAACCTAACAATGAATTCATATTCATCAACAATTATGTTTTGCCTAAGCATCAAATGGTTATGGAAATTACCTGTTAAGAATTGTTTAAAATTTCAAAGTTTGCAAGGAGGAATATTTGAAATGAGGCTGAAATTATGTCTCACATTTAAATAAAATAAACAAGGTTGAACAATCCGTTGGTTACTTTCTCGATGTTACAAAGCTTCAAAACTGCAAAGCTAATCACGATCAGCGATTATATTTGTCGTTATTTCAAACAAAGTATATTTTATAATATATAATAGACCCATAAAAACGAAACATAATAAGTAATAAGACAGCCTCTTTGGTATTGTTGGTGCAAGCGTGACTGCCGATCGGGAGACCCCGAGTTTACATTTCCAGTCGGCCTCTACTGGATTTTTCTAACATAGATTTTCTAATAGTGGCTCGGATCTGGATATGTGTCCGGTGTATAGCAATAGGTTAATCGCCTGGAAGATAGGAATGTACAACACTCCTCAGCCTACTTCTTCGGGGATTACAGGCATGCACTTAGTTTCCTTTATGAAGGAATACTGTATAATGATAGAAAAGACCAAAATATAAAAATAACATTAGTGGCAAGATGTATCATATAACAGTCACCTTCGAGATGTAACAAGCGCGTGTACTAGCACAGCAGCGGTAGCACGTGCTGGAAATTTAATATTTCACCGGCTACCGCACGGTCGTTATTTTTTAAAAATAAAGCAATTTCGTTCAGCGAGAAAGCTGTTTGTTTCATCTTTACAGCGCCTGTTTGCTGAAAATGTTCAACAATTGCCTATAAGCACTATATTTTTGTATCATAAATATGTGCTATCAACATATTAAAAATTGATTCTGTTACATGTCTTCATAGCACTAAAGTTATCGACCTACGCTATTATTATATCACCAAGCAAGAAAATGGTTCTATGTAATGTTTTAAAATATAATTTATTTTATTGACTCGTCTTAACAAAAGGACAAAATTTAAAATTTATAAAGTTTTAATTATATAGATATCGTTAAACAATATTGTATTACAAAGTGCCGATCTTGTGCTTTCTGTGGTTTTAAGCAACGAATGGCGAATGGATAGAAGTCAGGATTACGTCGCAATGAAAAAGCAATGGAGCCGTAAAATAATCATTTCAGCTCGGAAATTTGTCCATTGTACCCACAAACGACTTTTAACGGTAAACTTCCCAGAGATAAATCATATTTATTAAGAACCGGAAGTGCGTCGGTGAATTTATGGTTCAGATTTAACGGCAACTTTATGATGAAGAGCTTGTTTGAAGATTTTCTTTCTCATTGATTAGAAGTGTAATTTTTGAGAAAAGTATGTTGGAGTTTTATAATGTTCCATGGTGAGTTAAGAATCATTTATGGGATTGTGAAAAACTGAAGAAACAAAATTGAAAACATCTGTTCATTCTTACCTAAACTTTTATCTAATTTTCCAAACTAACCTACTTGAAACTATATGTATATAAAATTGAAAACATTCTTAAATTTGCTTTGAAACTGAAATATAAATATTTCGCATAACAACGAAAGTCCATGTTAAGATTATTACAGCACATAAACTATACATTAAAAGAAGGCCTCCAACATTTATAAAACCTTGTTCAAACTTATAATGTTTGCTTGGCGTACTGGCTGAACTTATGATGAGATTCTTTTGGTTAAAGCAAAAATGTACATTATTTATTTTTTAGAGTAAGCGGTATTTGATATAGAGCCAGCTCCGATACAGACTTGGTAAAGCAGATTTGTCTTGTTTATTTTTAATTCTTAACAATATTTAACACAAATCGTGTATTATTTATGACACAATTTATTAGGCATACCGGAATCAGATTATTGTAGTGCAAATAACACATTGACAGACATAAAAATACATGAGTGAATGTTGACTGTCAACAATTTAATACTATGAATAAGGTTGGTGAATAAAAATACAGTAGCACTACATTTATCTCAAAAGAAACAAAACATCCAGTAAGCTTTACAACTCGCGATTCAAAATGCGAGGCTGTGACAAAAGTACTGCCAGAATCAGCACTTTCCATCATGAATGATGACGTAAAACAGCAAAAAATACCACATGAAAGACCTTGGCCTCATAATTATTCATCTTTGAATGTTAATGAAGGAGACAATAATACAAGTACTAACGTATAGGTTGTCTGCGTATAATGAAATGGTTTTATGAGTGACATCTTGTATTTGAGGCCCCTTTATAATTTTAATCGTACGAATACAATGGAAATAAATTCTCCTATGTTACCAACTTCAATAGCATTGTGAAAATGCAAACTACGTTGAAACATAATACCCGTATATCAGGCTTTCTGTATACGTCTTCATAGTGATCCAGACTCAATACGTGGAAATATAATTATTGATATGTTCGGATAGCTGAATATACCTACGTCAGAGGATAACATTTTAACTAAGGACGAATATTGAAGTTTTTACACGTAATATTTCCATGAAAACTGTAAGAAATAACAAATAAACGAACGAATGAATGAACGATTGCACTAATAGCTGAATAAATTAATAATGCGTTAAGTTTAAATTAAAATGGCAAATGATTATAATGTCAGAACTCTGTAACAATTGTAAAGCTCTCTCTCCATCTCAATAGGAATAAAATTAGGCGGGAGTTAAATATGCAAAGAATTGTGTTTTACGAACAATCACAAAGAAAGCCGAAATCAAAAAATGAAGTACAACAAAAGAATCATCCGATGCGGTGTTGTTGTAAAACAAAAAACAAATGAACAATAGTGAAACAAAAAGACCAACAAGGTGAATATGAATGTAACCTTGGCCCAGAGATTATTTGTGTCTCCGCAGAATCTTTCATAATACGTACAGCGGGAGACGTTTGATCACCGTCTCCCCGTTTATCTAAATAACCGGTAACAACGCAAGATACTTGGAACTCTGCCCAACGACTGGAATCTTTACGCTGATAGCTCAGTTGCCTTGGTAACGTCTGATTTAAAAGACTATTACCTGGTTTTTCTTTAACGTTATCGAAAATTGGTAATGCCCGGATGAAAAGACTAACACGCCGAGAATCGGTTTTATCGGATCAACGAATACGCTTAGAGATTTTCTAAATCTGAAATCGTCTACGGTAGTCCATCATGGCTACAGTAAGATTTTCGGTTTTTTTTAACTATTTTAAATTGGCCCTATTTTTATTTGAACATGTTTTCTGATACTATTAATAGAGAGTTAGACGGCACTATTAGATAGTAAAGTTTTTGGTGCAAAATTGTCATCTTTTTTCCATTTACCTATATCTTACAATACGAATGTCAATAAATTTGATGTCAACAAAAGCATGGAGTTCAACTATCCGAAAGCCACTAACAAAGAATGCTACTAATTGCTTTTCACACTACGAGTATCGGGTGACGTCTGTCTTCGCGAGTTAGGGTGAAGCACCCTTGTTGTTAGCTGAGTGTTGGAATTTTATACACGGCAAGTCAAGGGTATTAAATTTCTAACGTTTGCAAAGAGTATTTTAGTTACATCAGCGACAAATACAACAATTAACTTAAATAGTAAGTTTTGGCGGTTGTGGCCGACAGATATTGACATTTATTTATTTTCACATAATTAGATAAAACAACATTAAACGTTAAACGTTGTGGTTGTTTGATATGGTTTAATTTAATCACACCCCAAAATGAATAATATTTAATATTGATTGATTTTATTATTAAATAAAGCATGTATTTGTGTTAGACATACTAATGTCCCTAAAGCTCAGGGTCAGTATACGAGCTACGGTATCTCCTGCTTGTCGTAAAAGGCGATTAAAACTCATGGGGTCGCGAGAAGTTATAATGGGAGCTCGAACCGTTCAGTCGATGACCCTGGGAAAGACGACGATTTGTGTGGTCACATACCGTTGTAAGAACCGGTAGGCATGAGACACACCTAATGTGTCTTCCCGGTGCTGGGTACGGAAGGGCGCTTCGCTAGGAGGGCACCGGTGCGTTCCGTCGGACAACCCGGAGTCTTCCGTCCGCAGAAGAAGGCCACCGCGGGAGTTTTAGTGAGGTCAAAATTCCCCTTTATATTATATTCTCTATATTTCTCCCAGGATATTTCTCCCAGGATTTTAAAAGGTTTCTCCCTCCATACAAAAAGAGACATACAATATTATTTATGTACACAACATAAAGTTCTAAAAATAAAGGGTATAGTTGAACGGTCATTAAAAATAACTACATTACAACAACAATTGACGAAGTTTTATTACGCATATAATGATTTCGTCAAACAAGCTTGTCAGAAACCCATTTTAATTTGAGGCCGAGCCCCCACGGCTTCAAACGTATGTAAAATTCATGATACCCATTAGCGGTTTAATAATAAATTGTGTTAGCTTCACGAATGCCGAGGAAATATCACTACGAATATTAAAATGAATCTTGGTGTTAGTACTTACACAAGTAGGAAATACAGTTTGAAGAAATACATTAGATATGGCTGATGGGGCGTATGAAGAGTGATGACTGTCGAACAAATATGTCGCGTTAGTAAAGATAAAGATATTTCGACTTCGGTGCTTACTGTCTAACACGTAACGGACCGGGCGCGATGACATAATAATAATAACAGTAGTTATAGGAAAAGTATATTCATTTTTGAAAAAGTAATAAGGCCGTGTAAAACATGAATGAATAATTTTTAATATATCTCAATCAATTGACTGCCTCGTTGGTCGTGTTGGTTGCAAGTGCGACTGCCGATCGGGAGGTCCTGGGTTCGATTCCCGGGTCGGGCACTTCTAAAATTTTCTAATTATGATTTTCTAGTACTGGGTCGGAGTCTGGATATATGCCCGATGCAAGGCAATAGGCTCACCATCTATTCCATAGTGGGACGTAAACTGGTGAAACGTGGGAATGTTCTACATTCCTCTGCCTATCTCTTTGGGGATTACAGGCGTGATGTTACGTTATCTAAATGATAACGTAACAACGTTGTTTACAGAAATAAATTTATGGTAATATAAACTTTTATTGAGAGAATTATGTATATATACAAACAAATTTTGGTAACTACGAGTATTATCAAAGTCAAATTGCATTTATTCAAAACTGGTTCATTAAAACACATTTTGTACTTCAAAATGAAACTACGTATTAATATCCAAGGTTAGAAAACGTAGGGGTCAGAAAAAGAACCTAACGTAAATTATGTACCTGAACTTCGACACTGTCCCAAGCGGCGACAGTGACACTGGAGTTGGGCACGAGCGTGAGAGCCGAGGCGGAGGTGCCCAGGCCCACCATTGGGCCGACCATCGGCCCCAGGCCCGCACCGGGCTGCTTGCGCCCTCGACGCGATATGGTGTACTGAAGCGGGTCATGTCCCTCGCGGCGTATCATCTCGGGCAAAATGCGCCGCCGGGCATTTATGAACCAGTTGCACACCTGCAAAATATCTGCATTGTCAAAAGTTGCAAGAGCCGTTCTGTTTTAACAACTGATAAAAATCATCAGCCTATTGCAGCCCACTGCTTAACATAGGCTTTACCTCAGGAGCTATGCCCATAATTCTCATACGAGTTAGCTATAAGATTAAAGAATGCCTGCAATGTTCTCTCCCACACTGAGATGTTTTTGTACTTATATGGCGCCAAACGGATCATGCACCTTAATATGCTCGTTGAAGGAAGGATAAAACTAGTGGGATTTTTTAACTAGCGCTCACTTATCCAAAGTAGACCACTCTCGACTCCGATTAATAAAAAAGATAATACCGTTTTCCTTAAGAGTCAACTAACTTGTAAAACACTTAAATTGGCCTCTTGGCTGAGAGCCATCTTCTCTGCGTCGCTTGGGTACGCGTTGTACCGGTGGTCGTAGAGCCACCTCTTCAAGATGCGCACGGAATTCTTCGGTAGGTTACCGCGACGTTTGCGCACGGAACCTAGGACTATGCCCTGAGCAAGCGATTAGGAAGCACATCTTTGTTAACTGATTCAGAACTATTATTTACATATATTATGCGAGTGAATCATTAATATTAATCAACGAATGGAGCTGTCGTGTTTACATTATCCAAATGAAAGCATCTGCCACAAAATTTTAAGTAAAATGTCGCAGTAATGTTAAAAAGTAAATGCTAAATGGCTTGACACATCAGTTCCAGGTTCCATGTCGCATGGAAAACAGCTGCTTACGATCGCTCTCACGCCAATAACAAGATAAAGGACAAAATGGTAAATGCAGCTCCTTTAATAACCTCGACATATTTACACTTACTTGTGGAGGGGGCAAAGGCCTCGTCTGCAGCAGCCCCATGTCCGGCCTGAAGTCCGGTCTATAGTCCTGCCTCACAGTAGCCCTCATGTCCGGGTCCCAGTCCATGTCCCCGTCGTTGTCCTCAGCAGACGACGTTGAAGGAAATCTGTCACGTGCTACAAAAGGTACCTACATATATTCATATGTATATTTAAAACAATCACGCCTGCATTTCTCGGAAAAGGTCGGCATGTACCTTATGTGATTAATAATACGAAAAACGGCAGGTCTTCGGACAGACGCTTCCATGACTATTAAACATAGTCAGATATCAGTACTATTAAATAATACATTTGCCAGGTATTCACACGACATGTAAACAAGTCGAAAAAGCACCCTTTGCTAAGATAATCTACATGGTTTTTTATAATATCAGGAACTCAATGCGCTAGTTAATTTAAAGACTTGTAAGAATTGGAATCCACGCTAGACTCATACGTCTATTTAACTTTTGAGGTTATTTAGCGGTTCGGTTGATTCAAATTTATCCACCCTACCTCCTAAATTCTGATTATTCAAAATTGAAGTTTTAAGAATTCATAATGAAATAATTTTGCTACAACACTTAACGGAATACGTTAAGCTCAGTACCTTTATTCACATATATTAAAAATTTCTTTTTGACCTTACCATAAACATTCTTCGCCCAATTTCTGATCAAGTTGGCGTATCTCCATAGTTACCAAAATAATAACATTAGAACATGTAATTTTAAAGTTTTTTTACTAAGCTCTCGTTAAATAATCAGAAACAGACAAAAGCATAAATAAATATTTAACAAATGATTATAAAAAATACGCATGTTATATTAACGATTAACAATTATTATTAATAAAAATGCAACATGAAACCATCGGTTTTAAAGGAGTGTATAAAATTATTTGATGATAACGCGTGATACGAATCTATGTAGATTCAAAAATTTCTTACACCCGTTTAGCATTTTACCGCTTGTTTTATACCTGAATACTCGATATATAAATATGAAATTTAAGTTGTAGGAAATTCTAACACTCCACAAGAGTGAAAACCAATCTGCTACCGACATATTGCTATTTGAGATTAAACCTATAGGTACTAGTAAGTCTACTCAACTACGCAAGCTGCAAGAACCCTTTGCTGGTTTTATTAAATAAACAGAACAAAATATTTTTACACCTTAATGGTATCAATGTACTGAAAAGGTTCCATTTTCCTATTTTAATTGATAAGTTATATGTCCATTTCCCAAATAACTTATGATTGTCACTCAGTATTTGATAGGAGTCAGTTTTGTCAGCCCTACGTGTCACAAAGACGTTCAATGATTGAAAAGTTACTAACGCAATTTGATTTTCATAACTTTGATCACTGATTTGCGCAGCGTGGCTGATTATTTCCGAGACGTTCAATAAAAATCTTCCCGACCTAGATCCACGATGACCGAGATTCAACTGAACCTTTTTTGTTTTTAAATGCGATGTGCATTTGTGACAAATGACAACAACGTTTGTCATGGTGAACGTTTTTTGAAATTTGAAAAAAAAAAAGAAAATTTCATGTAGCCAGTTATAAGCTGTACGGACAATCATTTTCAATACAAAAAAAAAATATTTCGTAATATATCTCTGTAAAATGAATTTACATTTTATGGTTTTATCAACAATTTTTAATGACGATGAGATTATTATAGATATGATTATAATCAACACAAAAACAAAGACAAAAACACATACGACGCAAATGGTCATAGATGCGGATAGCGCAGGAAACCAAGACACATATTTTAACGTGTCCATTTTTAGGTCTAAATATGTTACAATCAGTACCTCAGCCTCTCCCTTCCAACCACCGAGAATAACACACACTCCCGGTGGCGATTGATAAAAATTAGGATTGATGCACGTTTAGTTGCCGGGAGTACCTTAAGGCCAGGATAAATTATACTGACGTCAGTACCATAATATATGTACCGATGCCTAAGTTTACCACTAATTTAAACGCCCCTTGTCTAACGATATCCATGGGTAACTATCTGGCACATCCGTAGACGCTTAAACATTCACAAGCCATGTATATGTAGGTATATACAGTAACAAACGAACAGACAAAGTTAAGAACGATTGCGCGTCGATATCGAAAAGGCTGTTGGAATAGAACTATAAGAGTTAAAAGTCCACCTAGTTGTACTGCTTAGTAATCCCCGTAATCCCGCCTGTGATCCCCGAAAAGGTAGGCAGTAGAGTATGACCAGTTACATTTTACCAGTTACGCTTACGTCCCATTATGGAATAGGTGATGAACCTAATGCTATACACCGAACACATGTCCAGACTCCGAGCCATTAATAGAAATTCTAAGTTACAAAAATTCAGTAGTTTAACCCGATATTTGACTCCAAGATCTCCCGACCACCAGTCGCGCTTGGAACCATCACGACCACCGAAGCAGTCAATTAGTAACAATACATTAGGAATTTAGTTATTTGTCACATTTGTTATGTTGGAATGTGTCAGTGCGAATGTAGTTTGTATTAGTGTCCTATTCGAAGGGGTAGGACCAGGTATGACCAACCTGTGTTGCTGCTCCCGAAGACTGACAGGTCATTTCTATCAGGGAGACATTTTTTTTTTCTTGACCCTTTTATCGTTTTACTGTTAGAACATGGGTTTCCTTTCAAAATGAGAGGGTTAAGGCCATAGTCTGCCACGCTGGCCAAGTGTGGGTTGGCAGACTTCACACGCCTTAGATAACCTTTTTTTTTTGAGAACTCTAAGATGTGCAGGTTTCCTCACGATATTTTCCTTCACTGCTATAGCCAATAATATTTAAACTTAAAACGCACATTTTTAGAGATTCGCGCAAGAGATTCGACCTCTGTCTCCCGGAGTAAGAGGTCGAATTTCAATCCCTAGGCTATCACTAAAACTTAAAATTTTCACTCAAGGTATAACATCGTAAAATTGAGGGTAGTAATGAAATAACAGGTAACATACTTTATTATAGCAAAATTTAAAATAATAAACGGTAAACTAAAAATCAACTACATCAAGTTTGTTCCTCTATTTCTGAATTTAAAGGAGCTGGAGAATCCCGATTGACGTTATCGCCTTCACTGGGACTCGTAATAGTATTGAGGTTGACTACCGGAGCAGAGGCTGAGTTTGGAGGTCGCTCTTCCCTCTCAGTTCTTCTGTTTCTCTCGATTGTGTCTGAGAGAATCTCCTTGAGAGTGGACGCCAACGCCTTGGGATTACCGGTGCTGTCCAGCTGTAAAATCGTTCAGGATATTTATTAAAATACAAATTAATTTAATGGGGTACATACTAGCGGTTCTATTCCTAATATCATGTTCTAGGTTATGCCATATCTGTCATGTTGTGATCACGGGCTATTTGTGCCTCTTCCACACACTTTTATCACACTCAAAAACTTAATATACAAAGTGTGATCTGTTTAAAGGGCATCGAAAAGTTACTTAGGTGCACGTACTTTGATTCATCCAATGGATATCAAAAAGCATTCATTACATAATCCTCGCTTTAGATCTTGCGTTCGTATTAAACTGATTGTTCCAATGTGAATCGTAAATTCATATGTTTTTATGTGATAGATGAACCGTGACACGAAAAAGTTTCACAAAAGTACTTGCCGTAATAACGTGACCGCCGAACCGCTTGTGTACATTTTTGACCTTGTGCGCTGCCGCTCTGACGATCTCCTGAGCTGCGTTGATTTCGGACTCGGGCCGCCCGAGCTCGGACAACTTGGACTGTAACCTCGACGCTGCAACCTGGACATCAATTGGTGCCACAAAATTTCGTGGGAAATAAATTTAAACAATGAAATGGAGCACTACTTTCGTATTGAGTTTTGAAAGTCTTAAGAATACGGTTTTTATTGGTGTCAATAAAATAAACAAGTTGTGTAATTGTCCCGTTGTTGTACAGAAACGGTTTAACAAAGAAAAAATACAAATTCGTCACTAATACGTGACGTGATGCAACGTATAAAACCTAAAATGGAATAATAAAAATTGAGCGTTGAATACAAGTAAATACATAGTCATAGGCGTCTTACTTCGTTATCGACTTCTAAAGCGACAATCTTTTCCGGCCACTTGACTTGTCTGTTGAACATGCTCGACATTCTATGGTTTTTGGGGAACCCGACCAGAATGAAACCGACAGCGTCCTGGTGTTGCAGCATCGCTTCTTTTACCATGTCTACTGCCAGTTGCTGAAAAATAACTAATTTGAATACTAGAGAAAATAAAAAGTGTTATCAATAGCAAAAATAACCGGTGAAAAATCAGATATCTTTGACATCTTTTTTCCACAGAATTATTTATCTATAAATTACTTAACAGAAAATCTTGATAAGAAGTGGCCTAAATTGATATATGTATTAAATTAGTTATATAAATCAGTCGACAAGACGGACTCTAACTGAATTAAGGTTTTTGAAATTAATGTTTGAGAGGTACTCGTATGTAGCATATGGTAATTTTTTAATGCTTATTGCAAACGAATGACCGTTCTGTCAAAGGTTGGCTATTACATAAGATTAAAACTGTAATGTGCAGTTGAATTAAACTTGCTATTAACATTGCGCCCAGGCTGTACAGCTGTGATATATAGTAGTTCGAATTTTAGTTCTATTGTTCATATGACTCAATATACTTTTTTTATTTCTACAGTCAGGAAAATACGTTACCAATACGTATGCAAAATCATACCTCTGGCACATCCTCTTGAGCCCGCAACTTGTCAGCAATGAGGCGTCCCCTGGGCGTGTCTCTCTCAGCCTCCGCCCGGACCAGCTCGCCCGGCCTGATCATCGTGTAGCCTGTGATGTTCGAGATGGTCTGCGCCACTGTCTGGTTGCCGGCGCCGGGCACGCCGTTCACGAATATCACAGGCAAATGCTGGATAGGGCTCATGTCGTATACTACCTCGTCCTGGTACATTAACGAGAATAAATCATAAAAATACATTTAAAACCTAACATCGCGCCTGTAATCCGTGAAGAGGTAGAGGTATATATTGTCCAAGTTATGTGGTAAACTCTTAAAATAATGACCCATGATAACTATTATCTGTGAAAGTTAACATAAAGGTTGCATGATTTATTGTGTAACCTATATGTGATTTATATATAATTTAAACGTATGTTCCCACTTCCAAAGTTCTCTTTAAATGATTTTCCTGGAGAACACCTATCGCCAGTGCCATCTGAAGGCAAATTGGGACCCCCGGAGCTCTCATTTTAGAACCCTATTGTTTAATAACGAATAACAAATTACAACCGTTTTGTAATTCGTCACGAACAAAAAATATAAGTGGCCCTTACAAAAAAAAAAGGTGTCCTTAAATATTCTGCCTGTTTCCAAAAGAGCTTTACCCGAAACGAAATTATAAAACTTGACACGGATTATTTAGACTGCGAGATTTCTTTACAACAGAATAAGAATGATGCAAAAATTCTCGCAAAACGTTTATGGACATGTGAAGTGATCGAAGAAAATACACTGGGTATGTACATACATAAAATACGCGCAGTAGGTACTTCTGCTAACTGAAGCCGAAAAATAAACAATATATGAATAATGAAATAAAAATACAGCCTCAGCACACTTCAGAAGGCAACGAGCTGAATGTATAGCACGATCAAATCACTGACCTCATTGTCACGTCGAGAGAAGAAACAACCCATGTTGATTATAAATAAACAATTTCAAAACGAATACGTTTACAATAGCTAAATATATTTATGTTTTCCTATCAATAAAGTTTGGAATGAAAAATGACATTTCCAAATTAAATTGACGAGACAACAGTTTTAAATCGTTACGTCTAGATTTTTGACACTTTTTCCAAAAGGTGTCTGTGACGAGAAAATGTTTAATATTGTCGCGACAGTAATATGCGTGTGCAAAAAGTTCATACTGTTCAAAGTTAATGTTAAGTTCTTGATTACTTGTTTATTTTTTGTTAGTTTCAATCTATGCCTTTACAAGTTTTTGTGCATTCATAATATTAAATTATAATATCACTTGCAATTAAGATTACGAAAAATAGCACAAGGAAACCAACACATTTAAAACATTGATCAGTCTGGTATTCTGACCTGAAGTTATTTTACAGAGCTGCCGCGTTTCTTCTACACTCATCAATTTCGCCAATTTCGGAGACGTAATTTAATGAATTTAACTAATTTAATTTTAATTTATTTCGGAAATCAAATTTAATGTAAGAGTAAATAGTCAAAACAAAAATCTGACAATTCGAAACTGTAGATCTGATTTCACCTATCTAAACAGTAACTCGACGTTGATTCTAAAATTTATTTATCATGTCTTTCAAAATTAAAGCTGATATGTATATGGATTGACTGCCTCGTTGGTCGTGTTGGTTGCAAGTGCGACTGCCGATCGGGA
>DWDU01000431.1:0-19223 GCA_018245575.1 Jemadia suekentonmiller | reverse complement strand
CGGGAATCGAACCCAGGACCTCCCGATCGGCAGTCGCACTTGCAACCAACACGACCAACGAGGCAGTCTATTTTCTATTTTATAATAATGATTTATGTGGAAGAAGCATCTTATTGTATTATTTACAGGTCATTTTGTTGCAAACCAAGTTTCCAAAGTAATGAATGGAATTACTTAGTCATGTATCAACAGGTGGCAAAACTAAGCACCCGTTACGGCTACGTAAGCCTTTGATGAAAACTAAGCTCGCAAGTAACTGCATATATTTACATACTGGTACACATACAAACTGGAATTCAATATTAACTAACGTAAACCTAACTGGTGCAATGTGGGAGTGTACTACACTCTTCTGCCTACCTCTCCGAAGATTACAGACGTGATGTTACGTTAAATATTAACTTGCGCATTTTGGACTTCTCTGTAGTGTACTCGCAAGTGTGAAGGCATATAAAGTGAGCCAACTCGTATTTTGCCAGCGTAACGTACCCTCATGCTGAGAAGAGATTCGATTGCAGCATTAATATATAAAAAGTCTTCATAAGTACAAATATGAAAAAAAAAATGACTAGGATGTACTAGAATAAGTTAAATATAAAAACCTTGATTAGGATTTACTTCTATAAGTACAAATATAAAAAATCTTGATTAGGATGTACTAGTATAAATAGAAATATAAAACTGATTAGGATGTAGTAGTATAAGTATAAATATATAAGAAACCTTGATAAGGATTACTAGTATAAGTAGAAATATAAAAAACCTTCATTAGGATGTAGTAGTATAAGTAGAGATATAAAAAACTTGATTAAGATGTACTAGTATAAGTAGAAATATATAAAACCTTAATTATGATGTACTAACATAAGTTGAAATATAAATAAATCTTGATTAAGATGTACTAGTATAAATAGAAATATAAAAATGACTTTATTAGGATGTACTAGTAAAAGTAGAAATTTAAAAAAACCTTGATTAGGATGTACTAACATCAGTTAAAATATTAAAAAAATCTTGATTAAGATGTACTAGTATAAATAGAAATATAAAAATGACTTTATTAGGATGTACTAGTAAAAGTGGAAATATAAAAAACCGTAATTAGGATATAACCGTGATACAGTTATCGGCGGGAAAGTCGCGTTGGTAGGTACTGTTGCGGTCTCACGGTTAAACATTTCATGAAAGTTTCAGGGAAAGCCAAAGTTTCACGTTTGTCCTTCAATGTTTGTCAAACAATGCCCCAGCGAACTATACCGAAATCAGTATGGATACGCTACTTGTTTATTAAAACAGGTGAGTGAAATAATAATCCTAGTAGTCGCCAGCCGAGGTGCTCTTGCTCAACAGCCCTGCTTGCCACCTCTACATCAGCAAGGCGGTCCTGTGTGCGTGCGTGCGTGTGCTTTCGTGCATGTGTATGTGTGTCTACTTAACTATCTAAAAATATAATAATACTCAAACATTTAAAAAGGGGAACGAATAGTTTTTCGCAAGCCGACAGCTAACGCGTTTTAAATTGAATTCGTTCAAAATCCAAATATGTATATGCTAGTCAGACAACTCTCAAATCATTTAAAGTCATAAATATATATTTGTACCTATTTTAATAATAAATGTATTTTTGATACGGGCAAAGAAAGAAGTCGTTGATTTAATTTAATCAATACATCTTGGTGCTCGAGGCTTACATGACTTGCAAAGCGAAATCGTAATTTATGTACTTAGGAAATAAAGTTACATGTGTTTTGACCTGTAATCCGAAATATTCTCGATATATATTAAATTAATATCTCGTTGCACGAGTGGTCTTGAGCGCGACTGCTGATCGAGTGGTCCCGGGTTGGATGTTCGGGTCGATTGCTGTTGCACAATTTATAATTGGAAATTTCTAGTACAGACTTGGAGTTTGGATATGGCCGGCGTGTGGCAATAGGCTCACCACCTACTCCATAGTGGGACGTAAACGTAACTGGTGAAACGTGGGAGTGTACTGCATTCTTCTGCTTACCTCTTCGGGGATAATAGGTGTGATGTTATGTTTACGTTACTCTTATAATACGCGTCGATTGTTGAGTAACTATAAAACACATCAACAGGCCTGTCTGAGTGCACATCACACATCAATGAATATACGGAATGTTTCGAAAGCTATTTGTATACACACACGGAAATGTTTGTGAATAGTTTCGAGATTGGATCGTCGGATTAAATTGAATTTCCATTTTGCGCCGAGTCGAATTTTTAAATAGGCAGCTGTAGAAGCGAAATTGTTTTCAGACGTTTCAGGCTGCTGAAGTGAGTGCTGCCTGCAAAAAAAGGCTACTGCAGGTTTCACCTATACAATGTGAATTTTATGGGCAAAAAATGTGGAAATTTCAAAATGAGGTCAATGGTTGAGAGGGTCTGTAGGAATGTAGGCGGTACTGGAAACTAGACAGATATCACAGATTGACAAGTATCTTTAAGTTCAAAGACCTTGCGCGATGGTTCTGTATTCATCTATCACATCATGCGTATACGCCTAAATATAGAAACCAATTAATGCAATCCGTGGATTATATTATGACGTTTTCTAACTTAGAATTTCTAATAGTTGCTTAAATTATAACTCGTAGCTCATAATTAGTGCCTGATGTAGGGCACTAGACCCAACCCCTATTCCATGATAGGCGGTAATCGTAACTGGTTAAAGTGGGAATGTAGGAACTACGCTCCTCTGCCTACCTTCCCGGGGGTTATAGGCGCGACGTTACATTTTTCTCATAACTCCTTCCGCTGTAGTACTAACTAGCCTAGCCGAGCGTGGATCGCCTTCAGAGCTCTCTCTGCCACTTTTAAATTGACTTGACCAGTTTTGAACTGTTAATAATGAAGTTGCTAAGTTTTCCTAGAAATCTCCACTTCATAAAGATATTTTAACTTTTTTCTTGTTTTTCTTTACATTCTTATTATAGGAGTTGTTTATCATTACATTGTTTAATGATACATCATTCAATGATCGTATCATTAATGATAAATAACGTCGTATGATTATTGAGAAAACGAATCTGTATCCTACGATTATCCTACGATAATACATAAACATCAAAAATAATACGAACTTTTCATTTTGAAAAGAGCATAATAAAATGTATATCATTCCAAAGGCTCGCTTCCGTACATTTACACACAGACTTATGTTTCTTTCCGATAAGCTACGTACAATAATAAATAATACGAGTATGAAAAACAAGCTCCATTTCACAACTAAAGAAATATAACATATATAATCTGTTAGTTATTATTCATACTATATATTATACCTGCTCATTATGTTACAACTTTAAAATGTGCTACATCCACATAATATAATTGATGTTTCTCATACAATAAAATTAACAAATCACGTTATGTACAACTGAACAATTTTCCTGTTTTGCAAAATATAGCTTCGCAGTTCAATCTATATAAGACCCAGTCTAGATTTTTCGCTTCTTATCAAAAGTTGGTACACTGTTTTGCTAGATAAGGAACAAACAATAGCAAACCTTTACAGAAATCTCCAAACAAAAATGGATGGATTGAAGCTTCACGAGTATATCAAATATTTTGTTTGAGCCAAACACACTACCTATTTAATTTTATCGATATTGTCTTAGTACCTTTTAAGCTTTATAAGAATTATAAATTTCAGTATAAATATCATTGTCAGCCTTACCACGACCTGCCAGTGCCTTGTTCAGTCATCTGTTAAGACACCCTGTATTCCGGTATGGGGTCGGAGAAATTACTCCGCCCGACATAAATATGATTACCCATGATTGATTACGTACCGGTTCAGCTCACCTGAGCTAAACCGGTACGTAAACTAGTCGGGCTGTACCTACAGCCCGACTAGTTTCTGACCTATCCAAGGTAGCATGTAATGTTCGTTCATAATCAGATATAGTCGCCGCTCGGGGAAGCTCGTTATTTGCATCCCGGTGACGTAATAACAATTGTCTATTATCTAAAATATGTCTCGTATCTTTGAAATAAGGTTGGGGGTAAATGAGTCATAACGGCAAGCAGTAACGAGATAAGCGCTCCTAGCATCGTCTCAACGAAAACGTTCAAGTACAAGCACTCCCTTCATCCCTTTATAAGCTTTTGTGCCCATTTTATGGAGCGTAAAGTGTGCCCCCACACCGAACAAACGCACTTACATTCAGAAAAATACATATGTACGCGTTTTATTACGACACTCAAATTGTTCGAAAAGAAATATGTACAATAATACGATGGAGCTAAGAAATGAATTGTCAAGAAAAACGTTTAAGACGATTAATTTTAAAAGTGGGAATGGTCAATGGACAACATCCCCTACTAAACAAAAGTATTAACCAGATATAGTTCAGACAACCAAACAGATAAATGTCCATTGACAGATTGCTGTGGTATGCAGGATATAAGAGTACATTTAAAAAAAGACGATTAATTTAACAAATACATGTAATATTTATGCATTGTGTCGTGAATATAGGTACATATTTTTTTTATGTGATTACTCAATTTCTAGTGCACTTAATCCGTTTCCTGTAAGCTGAAATTTATACCAGCTTAGTGAATGTATATTCAGTCCAAGAAATACGAATAATTAGATTCTTTGCAATATAACATTTATTTTCTTTCGTTTGTTATTCATACAAAAGTATAAGGGCATAAATAAAATAAAAGCTTACATTGCTTTAGAGGAACAATAAGAAATACGAACCGCTTATTTTGGCTCGGCGAAGGCGTGGTGTAGGACGGGCGGGGGACTCCGTGCTTGAGGCCGGAACAATGCGGCCCCAGGGTGAACACCGCTGTAGGAACAAAAACATACACATGAACATCGGTTCCAATTATTGATGCGGGCATGAGATGGCACCGGGCACAAATTCAGACTTCCAGCCACTACTAGAAACTTCTACTAGAAAATCAAGTTGAAAAGTCCAACAGTACCCGACAAACGATCTGAACCTGGGCCATTTCGATCGACGGCGGCGCATGCTACCTCACGACCAGTGAGGCATTCTATAATAAAAAATAATACAAAATCGTTAATAAAATAAAAATCATTAATACCCGTTTCTTACAATTCCTTATTAACCTTGTATAATAAATATTGTTTTGTATTATTTCTTTTACGCATTGTACTCTCCTACCCCTACTGTTACATTTTCATTTCTTCTACCTGAAGGTTGTCTCGAAGAGATCGCTACCCTAGCGATAAAGCTGCCCTTTTTATGCCCAAGATTATAGATTCCTGTGTATGGCTGTACATATAAATTACGAATTGCTGTATAAATAAACAGCTTGTCTATATAAATATTTTGTCGAATCTATAAAAAGCACGTCAGACTCTTACAGATAGAGATATTAGGCACTTGGCGCTCTCTGCGTGCCCAGCAAGGGAGCTGCCGTAATACGAGTATATAATAACTTTAACAAATCATTAATGCGAACGTGAGTTTGTTTCTCACACTTTTACACCGGAACTACTGAACCGATCATCTTAAAATGTAACACATATTGACAGGGGATAGAAAATTATATATTGAAACTTTAATTCAGAATAAAAGTAATAAAGAAACTTTTCTGATCCTGTCAGGACCCAAGAAAAAAGTCTCGTAACGTATCGTAGTTGTATTTAACGAGGCAACGCAAGTGAAACCGCGGGAAAAAGCTACTAAATAAACAACATATTCCTTCACACACACGTCCAGGCTAAAATATAGGCTTCAATATAAAACGTCCGGGTTGGTTTTGTTGGGTACCGGAAGCATCCATTTTCCATATAATAAAGTACGATTCTCAGAAATCGATTTCCGCCCAACGGAAACGCCGAAGCTTACTAGATATTACATTCAATAGGCTCCTTGGGGATGCAATAAAATACGCAATTATGTTACATAAATGTAACATCGCGTTTACATATGTGTAGGTGATCAGGAATATCGGAAATATGCGTACGTGTATGAAAAGATTAATGAATTTAAAAGACGCACGTCAGGTCTGTATGGACATATTTGACCCTCGGAGCTCTATGGCAACAGTTTTTTGAACACGTATGAAACATGCTCTATATAATAATATTGAGATGTAGATACACTTCAAAGGTCGTTGACCAAAGCGAACACAAGTGAAACTAGTTTCGAATGAATGTGTCTCCACCTTTATTCCAATATGTAGTTTCCTCTTCATTTTAGTGGAGTTACATTTCTGTCGTTATACTGTCAGTAACACGTAACATCACGCCTGTAATAGCCGAAGAGATGGACAGAGGAGTGTAGTATACAACCCCGTTTAACCAGTGACATTTACTGCTTTCAGTCATTAGAAAATATATACCTAAGTTAGAAAATACCAATAATATTTAGCACGACCTGAGGCTTGAACCCAGGACTTCATGATAAGCGGTTACGTTACAAGCACTCAACCAACGGGCCACTCATAAATAAATGTAATGTTTTAAAAACGTAACATCACGCCTGTTATCCCCAAAGAGGGAATAACAAGTAAAGTTTTATTTTTTTAATATAACACTTTATAATAATCAAAATCCGTACCCGAGCACAGACACCTTTCAATCTACAAGGAGATCACTTAACGAGATATCCAACACCAACTTGTACACTTCGCGCGTTCCCTTAACACATCAATCTCGCATGCATCGATCCACAAACAGTATTTATAAAGTAAATTGTATTACAAGTGTACAGCCCGCGTAACGTCTCCGCGCGAGTGGGGTGCGAAAAAACGTGGATCCATTGGAAATCCGAAGTGGGTGGCAGGGGGTTCGCCGGATATACAGTCTGCTCGATATATGAGTTGTATAAAATATATTTCTCACTGTAAAGGTAACGTTATAGAATGTAGTGACGAGAGGAGCCCCATATACGGATATGAAATGGTAGCGATATTGAGGGAGAATATCGGGAATCGGTATTATTTTCGAATATATGTATATTATATTAGATTGATATTATATTATTGACCGTCTCTTTGGTCGCGTTGGTTGAAAGTGCTACTGTCGGTCATAACACCGAGTCGAACACTTTTAGGATTTCCCAACTTACGAGTAGATTTTCTGGTAGTGTCTCGGAGTTTGGATAAGTGCGCTGTGTATGCCAATAAATTCACCTATTCCATAGTGGGACGTAAACGTAACTGGTGAAACGTGGGAGTGTACACTCACTTAAGCCTCTGTCTACCTCTTCGGGGATTAGACGCGTGATATTACTTTTTCTAAATAATAATGTAGAGTGAAGAAAACGAATAAAATTAAAACTACATATTAAGTAATATATTGTGTATTAATTAATTAATTAAAAGTTAGTGATATGAATCAGAATATTCAATATAATATGATAGCGATAATTAATTTGCAAGCTTTAATTAACTCCTTGCATGTAACGTTGAACAGATCTAATTTAAGATAATGTATAACAGAGATCAGAGATCTCCTGTCGAGATATAAAGTTTTTACTCATATCGTAGGTACTTAGTTTAAAGTCTAAGGCTTTTTCGCACTGGGCAGAGAAATTATGGATTATAATTAAGTATTTAAGACGACATTCTGCCACGATTGTCAAGGGTCCGCAGTATTTGCAGGTCTTAGGGAACATAATGCAGAAATCTAAAGCGCTCGTTCTCTCACGATGTTTTCCCGTTACCGCACGACTGACGTAGGCCGTCACATTTATAACGAACATATTTTTTAAAGAACTGCACGACAGGATTTGAACCCACAACCCCTGAAGCTGTATTCCAAACCAGCTAAGCTGCGTTGCAACCGTACAACAGATATATTGATCCTTAGTCTCTTAGAATCGTATTCCTTGCAGCCAATACGTTCATGACAGATTGCAAATTTAAAATAAACCGCGTTACAGCTATATAATAGATCTACAATCCCCCATACTTGGGATGGTATTCTTAGCAGCCAATATCTTTACATTAACCGGTTAAAAGCGGGATTACAACACTCCTCTTCTTACCCTTTCGGGAAATACAAGCGTGATGTAAGCGTTTATCTACACGCCTCGCCTTGCACTAGCCTTAAGCTAACTTCGCTCTCCACGTTCAGGCGTTAATTGGAAGCAAAGCAGACCCCATCGGCACCATTAGCGAGGTAAAAACTAAAGGCAACCCACATGTTTACCGCACTCACGAGGCTGAAAAGACTTCCTTCGCACGCTAAGTGGCGAAATTTTTGTTGACTAATATAAGTAATACCACCTTAGTACGCTTAAATATACATACTAAGTGATGTATTCATTATCCTCATATACTTTTTGTAATACCTAACGTATGTTTGTAAATATATTTATATGCTTGTGTGAAATACAAGTTTCGATTGCTAAATATCTCAATTATAAATTTACTGGGACATCTCCACACACTGTTACCTGATGCTTGTCGTCATTACACAAATATTTACTTTTGGTGAGTATCGAACTCCTGGCTCAGCAGTCAGATCACTAAACATCAGACTCAAGTGTCAGTCAATGTTATTTTAATAAATTTAACTAAGACAATTTCATTACATAAAACGCGCCTACAATGGTTATGTAAAGTGATTAATTAAATGTTGTCATTTTTCATGTACAAGTTACATTATTAACTTCATGTTACATTTTTTAATACATGCACAATTTACAAGATGTAATTGCGTGGAGATGTTATTTTACCCGCGCTACCGTTGCTCGTTCATTTTTAATTTCTTTTAAATTTAGTACGTAATACAGATACAAAATATTCTTCACGCGAGAGAGAGTATTGGTGAGTATTAACTTTTGGAGCGTCGGAGGGTGGCTGCCTTTCCCTTATAAGCCTATTAGGGTAGTATTAAAAGTAGTTCCAGAGGCGATAATGGTTGTCAAAAAATTCAAAGTTTTTTTTTGTTCCCGAGTTTCCGAACTTACGACCACCGAATATAGCCGAAACTCTAAGAAAGCAATAGAATTGACCTTGGAATATTGGAATTATTGGAAATTGCAAAACCTTTCAATCCCTATTATTTTGAAAACACATTTCGGACAGCTTTATATCAAACAATTACAATGTCTGTGTAGTATTAAACCAAAACCAACGTTTCTCTCTTTAAATGTACATTATATTTCTATTATTATATATCAATAACATTTGAAATAAGTATACAATACATACAATATATTTGAATTACACACAAAATCAAATCATGGACATATATTTCACGATATTCCAAATAACATTTACACACCTACAATGCACTTAAAAATACAAGCCGCCTCCTCTAAAAATACATCAAACGTTCAATTCAAATCCATTCTTAAGTGTATTTATCCAGCCCTACCCAACACTTCGCTACCCGGGCTGCCCTTTTCCTGTTAACCTCCCCCTACAGACTTACGGAAACCACGTTCTTAATTAGAGATATCGCTGACATCGAACAAAGCCTAATCACGTAACACTAAGCACCGAACCTCTATATAGGCAACAAGATTCTTCGTAATGTGTAGCGAATGGTCCCGCTTGATAAGGAAAAACGAGTAAATAAGGAGTCCTGAAAGGCACCCAGTCCGGAAAGGGTCAGGCGGGGATCGGGGCGCGGGGGGTGGCTATTTCCGCCGGAAATACGGCCGTCCGATGTTTTAACCAGCGCATTTCATAGCCGCGGGCCAGACGACTCTGAGATATTTCGTTCGCGTTTTGTAATATGTGAATTTCAAAGCAAAGCGCGGTAAAGTTCTAAGGAGCCGTTCTGTATCGCGTGTTTGTATTTACCAGTGGTGCAGCTATGGATGAAAGTTGTGCTTAATTCATATTACTTTAGCTTTGAACGTTATTGAGGTTCTTACGTCAAAGAGATCTCTGTAAATCTCTGTGTTGAATTAGTTCTGCCATGGACTATATCATCTCTTACATTACAAACAGTACGAACGAAATAATGTATTTAAATACATTTATTACGTTCAATAATGTCCCTGTGAGGGCGAAGAAAGAATAGGTTCTTCGACCCCATGCCAAGATCCCAGTGACGTAAGAGGCGACTAAAACCCGGCGCTCGTAGGTCGAGGCGTGGCGCGCTAGGTCCAAGCACAGCTTCATACCCTGGCTGCCTACGGGCAACAGCGTAGGTGGAACGACAAGCCGTTCCCTGCGACCTCGCCAAGGATCTCCAGCGTCGGGATTATGGGCAAAGCCCTTCCGGCGAGCCCTACGTTCACCACTGGACTTGGATAGATCGATGATGATGATAAAATTTAATAACACATATTGTACACAAATTTACACATTTCAGCAGACTGCTAGTTAAACTTTAACTTAAGGATATACGATTACGCACACTTGTGCACTACAACTTTGTCTTCAATGCGATGTCTTTTGTTGCGAGCACCAAACCACACGTGACACTGAATAGGACACATGACACATTAAACAGACAAGTTCGGTGGCGTCGAAGCGCAAATCTCGCACCACTCAAATCCTATTTACAAACGGGGAACGTTTCAACGGGAGATTTCAACAAACGACTTTGATTTCCCCGTGACACAGTCAAAGGAGCTTACCGAGAATAAGAAAAAAGCCCGCCGAGAATGAATAGAGAGAAATAAAAAATTCACAGAAACACGGAGGTCGGAGTTTTTCCTGTCACCGGGCACAAACAATGCCTCCATTGTGCCTTTCCTCCCCCCACCCCGGGGTCGGAACGGTGGAGGAAACGAGCATCTTTTGTCTCCACCCCCGCGCGCCTCGGAAACGGGAGCTTTGAACCCGCGGTCATCTGTTTACAACGAGCCAAATAAAAAAAAGACATACGATTACTCGTTCGCCTGCGTTACATTTGCCGGATGCAGCCGTTCAGGACTTTGCAAAACGCACTTGGCGTTCAACAGTTATAATACAATACGATCTGTTGGCGTCAAGTCGTGAACTGTAAAAGGTTTAAAGTAAAAAAGTTTACTTTTAACTCAATATATTTACCCTCGTTAATAATTGGTTTTAATAAACATAACGATGGTTATATTCATTAAAAACAAGTATTTGCTCAGTACTACCGACCACCTGCCAACCCCGTAAGATACCTGGCGTGATGGTATTATAATAAAAAAAAAAAAAAAAATTGTATTAGAATGCCCGCAGACTTAAAAAAACCTCACAATGAGAATACCTCTACAAATAAAAAAATAAACACACAATGAAAGTCACATTCTAAAAGTTTCATTAAGCCCTTTTCTGTTTATGCAGGCTTAGGCTTATCCTTACATGCATACTTTGAGAACGCACAACTGTAGGCAAATATTTTCTGGTCACGGAACCCTTGAAACATTCATGTGTATTAAATCTTCATACCATGTTTTAATTAAAATTCTATTGCGTTATAATAATTTTGATTGAATATTAATTCTCTTACATGTAGAAATGGTAATAAACCGAAGAGACATATTCATTTGCGCCGCAATTATACACCGAATAATATAGTAATAAAATATTATATTTATATTCCATCCAAAATCATAAAATTACCATTAAAATGTCATATTTCGTTTGTCATACCATCTTACTTTTTCTGTTATATTTTCCTCCTTACAAAAACGTTGTTGCCAGCTGCATAAATGTATCTTGGTATCTATTTTCGCTTATATACGTATTAAAATACAGTACTATTACTGCTAATTAACACTGAACATTAACTTAATCAAATGTCAATGGTATTTCTATTAACGACCTGTTAAAAGTTAGAACTGGTTCAGCGCCACATTTAATGGCTGCATTTTATCGTAATGTAAATAAAAAACTCAAGAACACGTCAATTGCGAAGTGGGTATGTACCTTCGGACGGACCAGCACCAAGTTTCACACCTGACTAATACCACGGAAGGATAATTAAGCTTAATGTCTAAGCACATATTTATAAATAGGTATCCCATTTTCTATAGTACAGAAGCACAATACAATACCACCAGGACAACTAGGTCGGGTACTAATGGACTAGAAATTCTAGTTTTCTAGTAAAAAATTCTAATAGTAGGTCGGAGTGTAAATATGTGCCTGATGTGTGAGGATAGGCTCATAGCCTTTTCCATGATAGGGTATAAACGTAACTGGTGGAACTTAGAAGTGTACTATACGCGTCTGCCTACCTCTTTCGAGTTAACAAGCGTAGCGTTACGTCTTTTTATCACGCCAACTAGAGATCTACATGTTACAATTATCATCATCATCATCAGCCTATCCCAGGACACAGGCCTTCTCCAAAAAGCGCCACCGCGCCCTGTCCTCGGCTTCCCGCATCCAACTGCAACAATCACCCAGGCTTATCGTACGTTTTTAAGTTTAATATTATCGCGTCTGGGATCTCATATTAATCTGAACCATCTGTATCTGTAAGTATAGACATTTGGCGCTCGGTGCTCTCTGTCGACATTGTAACGGACTTGGTATTATAGCAGGAATCTTTTGCAGATGTTTGAAAATATCACATAAGAGCACAAATATATCAGAAGAAAGCTTGTCCAATAGCATTACGCGGCAGGAGATGGTACTTGGATCATAGTATTAGTAGCCAAGAGTGCAGCTTTTGCAATACAACTCCATTTGGAGAAGAGATGGCAAAATTTGACTTTTTACATCACTTTTTACACACCTGTATCAAATGTCGGTAATGATAAGCAGTGATAATTTTGATGATGATTAAGTAATAGCTGATGGTAAAGTAACATGTAAATTAACCTTCAAGTTATCACACGAGCGCCGCCTTCTCTTTTCTCAATGCAAAATATTCTTAATCAGAGAAAAATCTTTCTAACACTTGTAACAAAAGAACCCTCATAATTAACAGTGGCACATCAACGAGAACACATTGGTAACGCGTGAGGACAAATAATAAAAGTTCCGGCCTCATCAATAATGTATGGAACCTTCCCTCAGAGTTACAATTCCAAATGTATAAAGGCTGAAGGCTTTCGACAGGTAACCAGCTTGCCGTTCCCGAGGGACGGGGAATAATAATTTTGTTTTTCTTGTAGGTACTATCTCAGTCCGCTCATTTAGATATGAAAAAGTAAAAGTCTAAGATCCTGCGACAAGTACAGGAGGGCATCATTTATTCAAGTGGCTTCAACACTCCGCTCAGCCTTGAGCCTCCCTTTTAGGTCAGTAAGGTGCTTTACGAAAGCGTCCTAAATGACAATGGGTTGACAACAATATGGGTGTGCGAATATGTCTCTTTTTCTTATGTGCCCCCCGAGAGATGTACACAATGTTTAAATGAATGCGCGATCCTAAAGGTCTTATAACATAGGACAAATGGGGTATTTTATTCCTTGTTATATTGCCGAGCAAATACTATCATATCATAACATTAATGTGTCTACCCCGCAAGGGAACAGACATGCCAATATAATAGTAATAATAAATATTATAATATAATAGTAATAATAAATATTACTATTATCTTGTCACGCCAAATCCCTTGAGGGGTAAGTAGAGAGAATAATAAATTATACATATAATACCTATAAAAGATTACCAACTCGACAAGATTCCTGGGAAATAAATACCTAAATAACAATAAATTAATCATTTCCTTATTAAATAAATAATAACCGTATGTAACATGGTTACGTAAACCGGATAATGTGACGAATTTCCACATACTGCAACTCTTTCTTTTATTACCATTCCAAATTGGATTCCAAACGCTAGCAACACATTCCGCCTCACAGCAAATTTCATTTGTGTTTTGCTAAGCGGAATGCGCGGGAAATCATTTCTGCCGCGCGAATTTCTCTAAGCCTCGACGACGACTTACGGTCGACAGTAACGTATTACTTCACCTATTGTTCAACATGTATTTTTCGTTTTGTTCGTTTTGTAAATTTTATATCTAATGCCTTTTTTGTTAAAGGTTATCTTGTAGCTCTACTCAGTTCACTCACCGCTTCAAGATAACCGTCGTTCATGTAACAATGTGTTCAGTGATTAGTGATTAGTATTTAGACGATGACGTATTTATTATATTACTATTTCAAATATTTATAGGTACTTTTTTATTGTTCCATTTTCAAATATAATGTTATTAAGTGATAAGAGCGCCCTATAATGGAACTCAATTGATCAGAAAATTAAATTTGAAGAGGAGAAAGATTGAGAAAGATATACTCACTTGAAAGCTTATAGGTAGGTACATACATTTTTTATTTATTAATAGTAACAAATCCACCTCAAAAGTAAATGGACAATTATATTATACACATAGAATATATATCTTATTATTAATAATTTCATTGATTATATGTATAAATATGACGATATGGCCGTGCACAGTCTAATGCATGCTTACGCATATTTCTAAGAATTAAGCCGGCTAGAGTCCCGTGTGGTTTTTCGGCGTGGCCCGTCTAGTTTCGGACCTATACGAGGTCCTTCCTCATGAGCTCCCGCCGATTGCAGCGAGGTCGCGTCGGAGACTGTCTCCATCAGACCTCGTATAGGTCCGAAACTAGTCGGGTCACCCCGAAAAACCACACGGGACTCTAGCCGGCTTAATTATTATACATGCGTAACTCTGACGAAACACTTACGCATATTGTTACGCATATTGCCCATGGTGGTAGGCAGAAGCTAAGGATTTCCACGAGCTGCAATCTTGGCAAATTTCTTTCACCGGAGAACATAAATTCATTAAAGTCGTGACACATACTGTCTATTAAAGAATATAACGCCTTATAAGGTACGCACTCTAATACGTTGTAAACGTTGTAAAAAAAGAACAAACAAAAAGAGCCCATATTAAAAAATCGGTGCGGAAAAAGTATTAAATGAATGGCGATGAAAAATCCATTTATATACGAGTAGTTAAATTGAATTAAAAGCCCAAAAACGATTTCGGTTCACCAATTCGTTGTAAACGCATTAAGCATCGCTCTGGCGAATCGAGGATCACTCTCAGACGGTTTGCTTAAAATAAATAAAAAAAAAACGTAATATTCAAGCCCGCGGAGGCTTTTGCGCTGATTGTACTTATGAAACGTTTCAATTGCTTAAACGCCGCTGTACATTCCGCGACTACGAACAGATTTTTTTCATAATTGAAGTGCGTACAAGTACTAGCTATTATCTCGTCGTTTTCTACAATAAATCCATAAAAGTCCAATTGAGAAATGTACCGAGTGATTGAAGCGGGTACTGTAAAATTGCTTTATAATAAGATGGAACGTCATTAATGGTTATCCTTTATAGCAATGGGCAAATTATAATTGTCAAATATATATTATTATTGTAAGAGTTCATAGGCATATAACTATGTGAAATAACCGAGTATGGTTATCCGAACGCAAGCGTGACGCTGCTAAGGGATCATTATTAGTTAATTATTTACAGCAATTAACAACCCGTTAATTTTAAAAACTCATATTTACGCACTTATTCATACATGTTAACGAATTTAGTCTGGCTATCCGAACGCAAGTATGGTGCTATGATCTGACTAGCCGAACGCAGGCGTGACGTCATAACCGGTAACGCTTAGTTTCAAATGTCAGATTGGTTGCAGTCTTGCAATAGAGCTCGCATTAGGCGGACATAAAGTAGTACCACTATCAGTCTCACATCGACTGGACCTGGAACTAAACGAATTTATGAGTCCACTGGGTCCTATTATTTTACCTACCCATTCCTACCCAACTTTATTATGTACGTCTTTTATTCAAAATTATAGCCATATATTGTGACCATAATCCTACTGTTTTGTAAATGTTTCTAGTTAAAATTGTGCTGCCTCCGTGAGCTGAAATGTTAGTTTCAGAATAAACTTAGTTTAGAATAAGGTGGTTAATTTGACGCAAGCGAATTACTGGTTATGACATTTAACCGAGTTTATTAGAACTTAAGCTATATACTGAATCGTGTGTATTAAGAGAGTGATGAATATAAAAGTACATCAGAAGTACATAGAGATAATTGGCACTCGGTACTTTCTACATACCCAATGAAGGATCTATAATAATAGATATAATAATAATGCCGCTTCATCAGTTGCGTAATCTTAAAAGTTACGTAATTTTAAAAGTTACGTAAACGTAACAGGTGAAACATTGGAGTGTACTACATTCCTCTGCCTACCTCTTCTGGGATTAAAAACATCGTGTTGTGTTTTTTCTTACGTTTATAATTTCAATTCAAATATCATTTATTCAAAATTGGTTCATTAGAACACTTGTACATCATAATTAAACTCCAAATTCCATAGAAATAAACTCTATAAGTGTGCTACAGCATCTTTTTAAAATAAGCACTTTTGTTAAAATATAAATTATAAGTTTAAGCCTAAGAACTATAGCAACTCATTTCCAAACGTCTATGTCTTCTATGTAATCTGCAATTGAATAATAGGCTTTTTGACATAATCGAAGCTAAAACGAATTTCTCGCATTTACAAACTGACAAATTTACCGCGTCGTTTGGTAGTTTGTTATAGAAGCGTATACTTTGACGTACAAACGAGTTTTATAACGTATACTCAAATAACACACAGATGTCATTATGATAATATTATATTCTGCGAGGAAATATCGTCAAAGCAGTTATGAGCGGAGGTTGTGATAACTGCTCATTAAACAGTTTATTCAGCGAAGGAGCAGATGTCGCCACCTGTTACATTTGGTTTATTACCTTTGATAATTAGCCAAATATATCTTGGGAAAGTTATATATAAATCTTGAAGTTTGAAAATGGGGACGAGTATCTAAGTTGTGCGAGGCTGAGTACTAAGAATGGCCAAAAGGCGTTAGGTTTTCTTTGCAATTTTCTTCCGTGACACCTGAGAAATTAATGAAATAACGTGTTCTCCTGCTATAAGCAGTCGAGCCGAGTAACACAAAGTATGAAGACGTGGCCATTACGAAAAGCTTAACGACCAATCCACGCGCTTTAATGAACCGGAGTAGCCTAACACAGGGTAACGGTTGTATGAAAATAACATTAATGAAAGAAAACACCGCTCTCTCTTTCTTTCTCTCTCTTACACTCGCTCTCTTTCTCTCTCTGTATACATTGTAACACTTAGGATAATAGAATGAAATGAGGACATAAGCAACGCGTAACGACCAATCTGCACATCACGGAGATAGTGTTATGGGTGAATCGAAAATTCCAGAAAGCAGCGTGAAAGTGAAAGTGATGTATATATCGTAACATCACGCCTGTTATCCCCGTATAGGTAAACAGAGGAGTGTAGAACACTCCCACGCTTCACCGGTTACGTTTACGTCCTACTATGGAATAGGTGGTGAGCCTCTTATCATGAATGTAGACTTATGACGTATGTATGTAAGATGACGTTCGTATATAAAGCAATTCAGATGTATAAGAATCGAGATATTGGCACTCGGTATTTTCTGCCTTACCGCTAACGGACCAAGCGTGACGCAACAATAATAACAACAGTACAAATATATAGAATAGACCACCTTTTTGCTTTAGTTTCTTTTACTGAATCTTTGCTATTTCCTGAATGAAGTTTCAACCGCATCTACTGGATAAGTAATGGAGTTTAATAGTTCTATTTCAGCACTTGTTATGACCGCGTCCGTGAAAAATGTGTAATGGACTGCTATCTCAGGTGATATTAGACCATTACGACACATTATGGGGTTGTTTGTGAAGCGTAAATAGAACTCTCTTTTATGCTTTCGACCCAAGAATGTTTTTGTGAAGCGAATGTTAAGGGAACAGTTACATCTTAACGTCAAGTCTACGTATTTGTTGGCGGCGTATTATTCATAAAAATATATGAAATACAATAAAATCAACAGATATTTAAATAGAAAAAAAACCAAGTATCTAAATAACAGTCTTCTAATCGATTCAAGGACAATCGTATCACGCCTCTCGTATGATTGGTTAATGAGTAGATAGCCTTACCGACGTCCAATTGTAAACTAAAAACTAGTGACTGCTTCATTGCTCCAGCAGCTTGAGTGTTATGATAACTCAGTTGTTTCAGTCGTCTATGGACTTGTGAGATCACAAAAAAGTTACCAACACAAGACCAGAACCTAAAAGTACCTGAAGAATTTACAATTTCCGAAGAACCTCAGGTCATAGCACATTGGAAACGCCACGGAGTGATGGATGTTTCGCAATATAGACGTTGGCGGACAAAAAGTACCGAACAGAATAATATCGAGAAGAATACAGCGTATTCAACTGGCGCGAACGAGGAATCTGTCTCCAGTGATTGATGCGCCAAGCGTAAATTCCTATTATGTTTATGTATACGATACATATTATTATCGTAGATATAAATGTAGAACAGGTACTTCAGCTGTGCAAGGGTAAAAATATTTGTACTTCATTGTTCCTGCCGACCACTTGATAATAACAACTGAACAAAAATCCGTTCACCCCTTATCCCCATCATATCGGTTTAATCTCAAATATGGCCTCGTTGTATCACTACGCGACCGTCATCAATATCTCCGGTGTACTGCGAATGCAAATAATAATCTACAAATAATCACAAGCGACCATATTTCATTAGCGCCTTCGTCCGAAACGCAGATGTTAATAAATGAATTTGGCGAAACAATGCTTGTAACAGAAACGTGCAGTATGTAGCAAATGCTTTTACTGAATTGTTATTATCTTTCCATTAGACAGAGCATGGCTCGAGCCGCCCTATCAAGTTAAATGGGCCACTAGAGCGAGCGGAGCTTGATGCTTAAGTAATGTGTTCTGGAAATAACATTTCGGTTCTTGTCTTTTTTTCAGCGCAAATGAGTTTCATTAAACAGAAATAGATGACAATGAACGCAGCCGCGCAAAACGGAGCTACCGTTTCACGCTAGGTTTCAAGCTGTTTTCTTGTTGCATCGTGTGTCATTCGCAAAATTACAAATTCGTGTAGTACCGAGTCGCGTATCATATAATTCTCGTATTAATGTATAATCATTACAATAACGGAAAATAGAATCGTTACCTATATAAAGGTACAAACAGTATGTCAAAGGAACAATGAGAAGCCTTTATAAACACGTTTGATTACATCAAAGGTATAAGGAACCGCAGTACAGTAAAAACTGCCTAACTGCCTCGTTGGTCGTGTTGGTTGCAAGTGCGACTGCCGAACGGGAGGTCCCGGGTTCGATTCCCGGATCGGGCACTACTAAAATGTTCTAAGTTAGATTTTCTAATTTAGATTTTCTAGTAGTGGCTCGGAGTCTGGATTTGTG